>CAUYRT010022182.1:0-14960 GCA_963574885.1 Lepilemur ruficaudatus
AAATGGGTTCCTCCCAAAATTAATTGTAAGCTGCCTGAGTATAAGGATATCTTATTTGCTCCTTCATTCATTTATTTATGATATTGTGTGTATGTGTTTACTGATTTATTATCAAAAAAATCAAGAAAACCAGTTGCAGAATTTATATTGCTCAACTGTCCATTTCTTTTTATTTTTTCTTATTTAAGATAATTATATTCCAGGTATTATTTATTTACTACACAATAGAGTTACTTGTTTCCTCTTTGATAAGGATTTTTTCACATGTTGTAATTTAAATGTAGAATTAAAAAGCCAAACTCTTTCAATTTACTCTTTCAGCATTTGCGGTTATGTGATTCTTCTATGTAAAATCCATGCTGATGTTTTCCCAGCTGTTATCAGCCAAGAGCTACAGTCAAAAGTAGTGAAATTAAAAAAATCTCTTAAAATGTATTATGACAAAAATTGCAGTGACAATAATATTCATATACTATGAAAGTAATGTCATCATACCTTCTTCATGCAGATTTCCAGATTTCTCATCCTTGTATTAGGATGAGATGTATTTTTACCTCCTTCCACTCAATCCTACAAATTTTTCTCAGTTAGAAGCAAATCTCATTTTAATGGGGATCATACAGCAGGATATTATTTAATTGCCTTCCTATCACTGAATGTGGCTGCTATTTTCTAATATAGTTAGAAGCAATAGTATAAATTATACCTCAATGGAATATACGATTTAACTTTTCAGAATTTCCACTGTGTTGTTCTCTTGGCAGAGCTGATTATATGCTTGATTTTTTTTAAAGTCCACATTTTTATTTGATTCTAGGTAAAAATGTGTGCTTGTGTGAATTCTGTGAATTTTTTTATAGCACAACCTTCCCAGTTAGCTGACTTTGATTATATGTAGGCTGCATGGCTTTCATTGCTTTTGAGCTATTTTTTAACACTTTAAGTTTTAGATAGCAATGAAAATAGTTTTGTCTATAGTGAAACAAATAATTTGATTCAATGGAGGAACAACTTCACCTTCTCTGTGGAAAAGACAATTTTGCATCCATTTGTAAATGCATGTAAATATTCCCGGTTTATGAATGTGCACGTCTTTGGATTTTCCTCTGAACTGGCTCTCACATTTAATAATGTGTTAAATAAAATCACTGTCATGTGTTCATTTTATATCTATGTGAGAATCACAATTTGCCTTTAAAAAAGATTCTCCTTTAACAATCCCAGTATCTCAATAATGGAGCTAGAGGAGCAATCTCTTTTCTTTTCACTGTATTCCATTTCATTCACTAACGTTTAGAAGGAAGTGAAAACTACTTTTGCTTTTGTCCCGAGGAGTTTAGTACTACAATATATTTTAAGTGAAGAGTACCAAAGTCTTTCTAGCTAGCCTTCTATTAATCAGTTGTAGCACATTTGATAAGTAATAGTAGCAAAGAGTGTGGCCAGATAGAGATGTGGCTGTTGGTAGAGTTTAGAGCTTAGGCGGTAAGGTAAGTATTTCAGGTATTAAACAAATGCAGAGATGAAGATGTCATTAATTAGGGAGTTAATTTCTATAAGCAGCTTTATAATCATATGACCTTCCAGGTAAAATCAGCTATTTTATGTACTGTAAGTTTCCTTATTGCTGTTAAATGCAAATATCAATTATTAATAGGATTATCCTTTATGGTGGAGCCCTAGTCTTTTGTTTAAAAAATGGTTGATGCTATTAAATATTACAAATTCTTTTTGTAAATGTCGTCATTCATTTAATGTCCCTTAAATCTACCTTTATAGTGGAGAAAGATCAGGATCTTTAAAACTGGTCAAATATAGGCATAAAGAGGAGATACTAGTGAGATTTTAAATATCTTCACTCATTTTCCTGTTTTCCAGGAGGGAAGCCAGAGCCTTGAGGGATTTAAAGCCACTCTTTTGAATTTCCTAATAAATTGTTCATCTCTCTGTGTATGTTTGTGTTGTGTGTAGTTTGGCAATATTTTCCCATAGGAAACAAAGTAGAGGAGAGTCAGTGAGCTTGTTTATATTCAGAATGTTAATATTCAGGACCATATTAGAAATCTTTTTTGTTCTGGTGGAGCTCCTTATGTGCATTTTAAGGGAAGGCATGCTTAGTCTTCGTGAAGCAATTACATCTCTATGACAATTATTTGGTTCTGCATCAGCTGGAGGTAGGAAAACTACTTCATGACAGGAGCTGCTGAAAATTATTTGGTAATATTAAAAAATTACTTTGTAGAATAAAACTGAGCTTGACAATAAATTAAGTTTTGACGTTATTAAAACTTTGAGATCTTCTCATTTAGCATGTGAATTTCATAATGACTAACTTAACTCCCTCTTACTGAGTCATGGAACAGAAAATGAGCAAAGGCACTAATTAGCAATATAGGCACTGACTGGCAAGCTAGGCACTAATGAGCAAAGTAGGCACTAATTAGCAATTTATTTTCAATTTCTTTTTTTAATTTAAAAAATTTAAAGTTTTTATGGACTTACAGAGTACAGCGAAGTTTTGTTACATGGATATATTGTGTAGTGGTGAAGTCTGAGCTTTTAGTGTACCCATAACCCTAATAGTGTATGTTGTACCCAATAGGTAATTTTTCATCCTTCACCCCCTCCCACTTTTTGGAGTTTCCAATATCTATTATTAAATATTTCACTGTGTATGGCCAAACGTGCCCATTGTTTAGCTCCCACTTATAAGTGAGAACATGTGATATTTGATGTTCTGATCCTGAGTTACTTCATTTAGGATAATGGCATCCACTTCCATTCAAGTTGCTGCAAAGGACATTATTTTATTCTTTTTTTATGACTGAGTAATATATATACTATATATATAGTTTATGTATATACAATACAAACACACACACACAGACATACTACATTTTCCTTAGCCAGTCAATGGTTGATGTATACTTAGATTGATTCCACGTCTTTGCTACTGTGAATAGCCCCCCATTTAGCTTAGCAGGCTTAGTTAGCAGGACACAAAATTTATGGCTGACAGTTCTTTCATTTGAGAATATTGAAAATAGGACCCCAATCTCTCCTGGCTCGTAGGATTTCAGCTGAGAAGTACGCTGTTAGTTTGGTGGACATTCCTTTATGGTTATTAGCTGTTTTTCTTTTACTGCTTTTAAAATTTTTCCTTTCATGTTGACATCAGATAGTCTGATGACAATATGCCTCAGTGAATCCCTCTTGCAGTGTATCTCCCTGGTGTTCACTGAGCCTCTTGTATCTGATGTCTCAATCTCTTGCAAGACCAGGAAAGTTTTCCTCGAATAGCTTTTCCATACTTTTTACTTTTTCTTCTTCTTCCTCAGGAATATATATGACTCATAAATTTGGACACTTTATATAATCTCATATTTCTCTTTTGTGTTCTACTCTGGAATGTGGACCCATCAGGAGAGGAGTGGGTACACTGAGAGCGTGTACAACAGCTATTTGTCCCATTTCTCTGTCCTTGCCACAGTTCAAGCCAGTGCTAGATGTCTTTGTATGGGTTGGAGGGTCATTCCCCAGCTTGTTGTTGGAAATTCGAGTTGGGGGCTGGATTTGACCCTCTCCAGCTGTGGGTCCACTGCAAATTCTTGAGGGGAAAAGTGTGGGCCCCACTCTCTGTGGAAACCTCAGACTGGAGAGTGCACAGCTGAAAGGAACGGCCCTTCAGAGTCTCAGCTCAAATGGCACTCCCAGCTGCAGTGGGCAGGGGAGGGGCTGGGGAGGAAAAGTTTGAATGGAAGAGAGCCAGCACTCGGCTCCTCTGGTCCCTCTCCCTGGAATAAAGCCCTCACAGAATGTCCAAGCCCTGGGACCACACAAATTCTCTGGGGCCCCACAATCTGGGCAGGTGTTGGGAACTGCCTGTGTGGGAACAGGTGATATGAAAACTAAAGGCCTGGAGCTCCCTGGAGTGGTCGAAGGGTTGCTGTGAGCAGAGAAGCAGTGTGACAGCTGCCTTCTTTGCTCCAGGCTGTGGTCCTGGGGGCTGGCGGTGTGGAAGCCCATTGCTTTATTTTCAACAAGGTGTCAGTTCAGTGGTTGCAACAACACTTTGGCTCTTGAGAGAGAAAAGCTTCCAAGCAACTCAGCAGTTCACTGATTATGGGAGGTGGGTGGGAAGGAGGAATGAAACCCCCACCTACCCCTTCAATGGGCTCCAAGCTTCTCCAGGGTTGCTCTTTTCCAATATCTGTTTTTTCTTCCTGTTCTGTTCGGCAGTTTTTTTCTGTGAAGTTTCCAGCAGACTCTCGTATCTTTCCCTTCAAACTACACCTGAGCTGAGCCCATTTTCCCCTCTCCTTTATCTGAAACCCTTCCTTCCCTCTGGGCCGACCTGGCACCTGCTGTCTCTAGTCAGCCATCTTCCCCTCCTCACTTAGACTTTTGAAGTCAAGCTGAAGTCCTTCCTTTCCTTCACTCTTTATAACCAAAAATTCACTAATTCTATCAATTATCATTTGTATCATCTAAAAACCTTTGAAGCCCTCCCTCTTCTATAATCCCATTGTCATTTCTGTATTATAGGTTCTCACGGTCTTTCATAGGATTATTACCATCATTTGTTCCACCTCTAAAATCTTTAAAAAGAATGTGCATACCATTTTATGACCATGACCATGATTTCTTATCACTTTAACTTTATCATTCTAGTTTTTCGACTAAATATTTTCTAAAAATTTCACAACATTCTCTTCTCCTTTATCCTTCCATTTTGTGCCATTTTACAGATATTTATTGGTTTTTTCCTCTTTTTTATTCAGTGTAGACATAAATGTTACATATAAGCACTTAAGTCTCAACTCCCTCCCAAGACTCCTGTCTGGTAATGCTCAATCTTAAGTCAATCTAGCACCACTGCTAAACCAAGGGTGATGAACACTGCCTGTTAAAATTGTGTAATCATATTGAGTCCTGTTCTGAAAAATTCATGGCCTTCAACCTCACATAGGACATCCCTACTGCCAAGACTGTCTCTTTCCCTGTAACTTGTTTCCTTTCCCATTCCTCAACATAGCTATTCTAAAAATACCTCTCTTTCCTTGAATGAGGACTTTATTCTCTCCCAAAACACAATAACTTTTTTGAGTACTGAATAAAATAGCAGAATAAAGGCAATAGAGTTCATCAAATAGAATTATTCTTGCACTCTTTATGCCCATTTAGAAACATCTGCATTCAAATTTTTTCCTTAAGTTCTCTCATCTCAAGGAGTATGGTGGAAATTAATAGATAAATATTTAATAAAGTGAAATTCATAGACATACATCTTGATAACAGGGAATTTGCTTTCTTTTCAAGCACCCGAGAAATATTCGTCTAAATGTCAACATTGAAACCACATAATAGCTTAATAGTTTCCTGATAATATTACAATAAAGCTATAAATTAATGATAAAAATAAGTAAAAATTATAACCATTTTAAAATTAAAAAATAACACATTGAGAAAAATAAAGTAAATTATAGAATAGAAATAAGAATAATGAATTGTATCCCCATAATATGTTGAAATAAAAAAATAAAAAATTAGAAATCAGGATGTTCACTTTAATTCCTATTTTATTATTATAAACATTTCAAATTATGAAATTTTACAAAGAGAAACATAATAAATAAGTATTTCTACCCTTCCAAAACGAATAATGAAAACAGCATATATAATATCAACATTTTTGAGATAAAGACAAAGTTGTACTCAGAGGAAATCTCGCAGTTTTAAACATTTACAATTCTAAATAATAAAGAAAAAACCATTCTAACACAAGGTTGGAAAAAGAAAAATTACAGAATTCAGCTGGGCAAGGATGTGATGGCAAGAGCCCACACATTTGAGCACACTGTACTTTTGTGATGTATGTAGTCAACGGTACCTCGTGCAACATATTTTAGATGATACACAGATACACAGAACAAGAACTGGTGATACTTTCTATACAGTCAGGCCTTTAAAAAGTTGATAAAAATAGTTAAATTCTTTCTATATTACTTTCTTTATATCCTCTGGTTTTCATATCCATACTTGAAGTGCTTGTACAATCAATGCAAGTGCTTCTGCTTGGGAGAATGTTTAAAAGCATTGGGATATCTCAGCCGTGTCTTCATGGCAGTGTGTATCTGGGTATCCATCATTAACGTGTATAGGTCTAAAACCACCTCTTTAATGTTCATAAAAGCTGGTCTTCCTGTAGCTATAGGAAAATCAGGATATAATAGTGATAAACACAGAAATTAATTACTTAGAAAACAGAAAATTAAAGTTGGTGATTGGTTTCTTAAAAGAGCTGACAAAATAGTCCAGCTTAATCAGGAAAAAAACAAAACAAAACTGAGGAGTAGAGATGGTGGAGAAAACACAACATCTGAAATTTTAAAATAGGGTTGTGGCTGTAATTAGGAATTGTGGGGTTTATTTTTTCTCTTGCTTTATTGTTGAATTCCCTCTATTTCAACACCCACACTTTGCCAGTATCTGCCTCTTCAACTTCTCAAGAGCTTACTTTCTGTTAGTGGGTGGTGTCTACATATTAGCTCAGATCAGAAGTTATCTTGTGCTCAGTAGATCCATGGGATGAGGAATGAGGTGCTGTGGCTGGGACTCCCTCCATTACCTGGACAGAGAGGTTAAGATAAGAATAATTATCTTCCCAGAACAGGCTTAATGCCCCTGGCTGCTTCTGCTCCATTTGGCCTAGGAGCTAGTTAAGGGGGTTCATTGCGTTTGTTCAGACTGTGTCCTGTGAATTAAACCATGTACAGAACAAGAACCTCAAATTATGGCAGCATTGGCCATTGTTTTGCTTTATTGATACTGTTCTTTTTCTCCCTGGACCTGAGAAAGAGTGGAGTTGGAGAAGGTGATGCAGATTTTCTGGTGGCAAAGTTCACTCACTTTTGACATATTTACCTATCTTTCTCATTGTTAAAACAATTTTCACATTGTTTTAATTGTTTGATTGTCAATTTTAATTTACATGGTTTTATGGAATCGGGATCTTATGCCTAACTTTAGCACCAAGAAATTAAATCTCCTCACTTATATAACCGTTGTTTTTTCCTTCTGTTTTAGAAAATTAGGACCAAAGACCAGGAAAAATTTTGTTCTCCTTGGCAGAGCCTAAATTTATTAATAGTGCCAGTTTTAAAGCAGGTAATTAGTAAAGCGTGCAAAACTCTAAGAAAGAAATAATTTAGAAGGTTTGAAAGGCATCCTTCTTACTTTCTACTTAAGAATAACATTAATTAATAATCAGTTCTTACTTTCATTGCTTTCCCAACTTTTGGCTATTGAAGTTACTTTCACTGAAATACTTTAAACATCAGGGGAGTGGAGATTATGCCTCTGATTTAGGAAGAACAGAATGATTGAGAGTCACCATGGTCCACAAATGACTCCCCAAGAGTTCAGCTGACCTACCTACCGCCTCTTGAAAACCCAATATAATTGAAAAGGATGACCTCAAGAGGAAACATTTTCTTTCTCATTCGGAGCATGGTCCAGAAACCTATTTTATTTACTAATAAAAATATTCCAATGTGGCAAGCAGGCAAAGTCCATATGATGTCAGATAGAGCTAGATAGATAGACTGAAGTGATTCTTATGATTTTGTTCCCTTACGTTATTTTAATTTGTGTAAATTGATGTGGGGAGATTGAATAACCTGAACTTCGTGGCACCATAATTTCCTACTGATGTTAGATCAAATTCATGAATTCCTGGATATGAAGGAAGCCCCTTCACAAATTAACGGCCAAGATATCAGTAGGCTGAAGAAAGATTGTCCAAAGGTTTCCTGATATACCACTGTAAGATGCTATCTTCATGATCTATTTTAATGTAGTTCAACAAGCAATTAATTATAGGATAGGTTATTTGGGCTTAATGCTGGCCTGCTTCAATGAGCAGAATAATAGCCATGATATAATTTAACTGTCAGGGGCAAGTGTTACACAAGAAGAATAATGTTTTGACACAATTGGGGATTTTATTCTCAGGTAGATTCCAGAAGGAAAGTGGGTGTTCTCATAGGCAAAAAAGGACTGCAATTTCAAACAAGCAAAATACGCCAGTCCTGTTAGCAAGTGATGTGAACAGCTTACTTTTTACAAGGCATAGTAGGGGGAAGAAAAACCACTGTATGGATGATGGTGAAAGAGAGAACTTTACATATTTGTAGTACAAAGACAGAGAATAGCAGGCACTGAACAAGAAAATGTTGTCCACATATGAAACACCATTGAAAGAAGAAATGGTGGCACAGAAGGATAATTAGAATTAGGAGAGACCAGATACTCAGACCACATCAGAGCAAATCTGCACTGAGGATCCACACTGAAGAGGAGCTCGAGACTGATGTCATTACAGTGTTATCATCATCATCATTATCACTGTGCTACAGTATTAAGTACTTGGCATGAGTTAGGTCTATGCTAATTGATTTCTTTTACTTAGTTTTCCCAATAAGAGTATGAGGTAGGTAGTCTTGTTATTCCAATTCCATAGATGAGAAAATTTGGAAAGCAAATTGCCTTACTCAAGCCCATGCTTCTAACATGTGTCACTCAACAAATCTCTGTCTGAATGTATCTATCTTAACCTCTGCACTATATTGCCTTCCCCACCCAAGTCCCATTTACTCAATAAAATTTCCTTGCGATTATATACATTGATGTTTAACTTAATTATATATAAGTCTCATATCAGCATTAGGTTCAGACCTTCCCAAAAGTCTTTTCAGAGTTAAAATAAAATTCAGAATTAAAAGCCACCCATCCAGGTATATTTTTAGCTATGAATAGGCATCCGTATTGAATGGATTCTTTCTGTCTATTTTGGTTAAAATGTTGGCATCTAGATTTAGCATAAACCATCTCTTTACAGAGACTTCTGTTAAGAAGAGTTCATTCTTTCTGGGTATGCTGCTGGTATTGCATTTATTATCATAATTCAAAGTCCCTCTTCACTCATAGAAGAAACCCTCCCAATGCAAGCAGAATATCTCAACCACCAAGACCTCTGTCCTGTTGAAGCAATGCAAAAGACTTCTGACGTGAAAATATATTGAACATCTTCAGTTCTTTCCTTTTGCTGGTTCTTTCAAGCTGGTGTAAATTGTCCGTGGTGCTCTGTGTCCTCTGAAAAATTGGTTTCCTTAAAATCATTGTGATGGCACCATTAGCGCCACAATGCCTCGACACAGCCTGCTGTTTTTCTATATAGAACACTGCCACTAGGTTTTGGTCATCTTTTTTTCTAAAGATTTCTCTCCCACTGAGTAAGAAGAATGAATTCTCGCTGTTTATTTTGTTAGAAAGAAAGAAAAGTCCCAAATGATTGTCAGGTACCAAGTATACCGTTTAAATATGGCTTTATTTGAATGCTTATCACTAAGACTTTATATCAAACCTGGAGATGGCTCTCTGTTAAACGAGGTCTTCTCCTCCGTGAT
Organism: Lepilemur ruficaudatus; assembly: GCA_963574885.1. NCBI lineage: Eukaryota > Metazoa > Chordata > Mammalia > Primates > Lepilemuridae > Lepilemur > Lepilemur ruficaudatus. The sequence goes on from CAUYRT010022182.1 coordinate 9,468, forward strand.
TTTTTTTTGTTGTTTTGTACATTGCAGCCAAACATCATTAAAAGATTTTTCTTTTAGGCAGAAGATATTTTTTCTTTAAACCTTGTATTCCCCTGAAAATTCAGGAGCAAAATTATCCATTTATTTCTTTTGCTGTGGAAATAATGGAGATTTTTTTTTTTTTTGCTGCTGCTTAACTTTTTTTTATAACTCAGCTGAAATTCATCTCATGACATAAAGAAGTAGATACCTTTGTTCTTCCCTTGAGTGTTATACAGAATATACTTAATTATTTTGGACAACACGGAAGATAAAAGAAGAGGAACGTGAATATCTGTGGAATGGGAAATAGTTCTGAGTGGTAATTTTCAATGAATAAAATTAACTCTACTGAAGCTTTTCTGTGTTTCTGGAGCCCAAGTTTTCAAGTGTCTGCTCCTTTCTTTATTTTTGCTCCATTTTCTTTCTCTGAGGACACAATTTATTCATCTCTGTGGGTTAAAATGGTGGATCGTAGGAGTTCACAGTGCCTTTCAGCTCAAGAACCTTCTACCCACAAGTACAGTTAAGATAGGTCTTAATATAAATTCTTGAGAAAGATAATATTGACTGGTGACTAGCAAACGGACTTTTTGGTATTGCATGAACTGTTCACTGCCAGTCCAGTTAGTCATGATCAGGATTATAAAGTCATAAGATACTTTGAATTGTCCATTTCAGGACCCGTGGGCAGACATGCTTACATGACATAATTATTAAGAACTATGACTGGCCAAAAAGATAGAGTACTTATTTTTGAGAAGGTTACCTTTTGACAGCCATGAAATATGACTTTGATTTCATTTATATAGTCATCTTTATTAAGGAAAGATATTTAAAATATCTTCATAGTCTTACTTGTCTTCATCATACCTTTAAGGCATTTTTGACTCATTTATATTCAAGACCTTTCAATTTCATTAAAAACGGTTGCTTAGGACATTTGCTTTTCTCTTAAATCTAGTTTTATGCTATCTTTGCCTTCTGCCTGGCACTTGGCTGGAATATTTGTCTCCCACAGACACCCTTTGGCCTAGTAGTGACTCTCAGTCTTCTTGGCTGGAACTTCAGGTCTCGTTCCTCTGGCTTTTCCTTCTGCTTGCTGCCTCTCGTAGAAGGCTTTGCATTAGCTTAGGTTCTAATACCTAAACTTTAGATCTAGATCACTTGGTGAGCATCTTGGCTCTTTTCAAGGTTCCAAACTTTGTTTAGATCATTCATGTGACTATTTACATTCAAATTACTTCTGTGACTCTCCAGTTTTTTCTCAGGAGGGCTAATAAGTGCTCTTAATGATAAAGGCAGTAGTTTCCTGTTATTTTGTTGGCTATGTCTAAAAAGTAGGAAAAATATTGTTTTCATATTTATTTTCTGACACATATGAAGGAAAGCCAAATCAGTATTTATTAGGAAACAGATGGAACTATTATGGTGAAAAATTCATGACAGCAAAACCTTCTACTTGGAAGGACATTTTAACTGGAAGGGTATCCTTTTTTGGCTAATGACATCAGTTGAATTATTTTTTTTAATTTCGGAATATTACGGGGGTACAAATATTTAGGTTACATGTATTGTCTTTGCCCCACTCAAGTCAGAGCTACAAGCATGTCCATCCCCCAGACAGTGTGCACCACACCCATTAGATGTGTATATACCCATCCCCTCCTCTCCCCCACCTGTCCTTATAAATTCCACATATTCTGATTTTTTTGAAATTTGATTTTAATGTCCTTTGAAGCTGATATAAATTCTAGAAAAGAGCAGTCACATCAAAGCTTTCTTGTTGGCTTCTTGATAGGTTCACCATTAGTCTTTCCATCCAAGGAGGATTTAATAATATATCTGAGCCTCTTAACAACAATATCAAAACACTGAATGTTTTTCTATTCCAGTCCTACATGAGAGCACCCAACACAAGACACTATATATCACATTGTCTCCCCAGTTTACTGGGATATTAGGATTGTTGAGGTTTGGTTATCCAGAAGACTAGATTATTTGGACTATTAATACATGAGAGAGAACTTTTTAACATAAAGTGGTAAACCCTTCAGTAAGCAGTTTTTTTTTCCATTAAATATGACCTATCTCCCTCATTGTACATGGTTAATAGTATTATAAAACTTTCAGTATTATAATTTTAGAGTTTATAAAATCTTTGAAAGTCAACTTCTTTGAGTTGAGTTTGGTCTGGGACCGAAGGCATAGAGAAGTGCATGCATGTAGTAATGACATTTCCTAAGCTTCTGTTGGGGAGATAATTTATCTTAACTGTGTAGACCACAGATCCAGACTGAGAAGTCAGCACAGACCACTGTATGGCTCCAGACAACACATACTCTGGATGTTCAGACAGCCACTATTTCTATAACAATTTCATTAAATGTATATTGTTAAATATAATTTACATTATTATTATTTTTTACCTACGTAATACTTTTCCTGTGAGTAAACTCAGAAATTGGGGAAGAAAAATCCTTTACCAGTTCACCTATCCTGAGTTTAATTTAAAACATACTGTCATTGCAGCTAATGTTCATTTATAAATATATGCTAGAGTGTAATATTGATAGTTTGTAAGCCCATACTAGAGAGTAATATTGATAGTTTGTAAGCCCTAGAGTAGTCTAGGGAAAAGGTGATTAAGATCCTGCGAAGCTTGGAGTTAGGCTTACTTTTTCTTGCTGCAATCTGATGGGATATTTTATTATTCATTTTCTTCTTCTTTCATTTTTATGCACTGGTACCCCAGTACTATCTGGAAGTGAATTAAATGGCTCAGATGCTGTGATTTTGCAGCTGTCAGGATGTTAGAATGGAAATGACTCTGTAAAGGTGTTTGCATATAGAAGGAGCTATCCAATGTACCCAGGTCCATTTTAACCTAAGAAGTATGCAGACAACTTTTTAATATCTTAAAATGTTTACTGTTTTTGTCTATATAGCTTCTCAATCAGTGAAGAATTATTTTTTAAAAAATGGAATTATAAGTAAAGGCAAACATGATAGAGAAGAAATAACAGATTTCAAATAAAATACATGAAATTTCATCTTCAGGTAGCTGAAACAGCTAACAGTTCCACATTCATTGTATATCAGTCTGTCTGCATGCTGTAAGGCCTGTTCAGTATGAAGAGATTACAACAAAATACTTTCAAATATTACTTTGTAATAAAAGTTATATATATTAGTACTATTTTATAAACACTTTCTGGAATTGGTTGGAGGGTGGAAGTGAACCATTTTTGTCTGGGGCAGAATTTGTAACCATTCTGTTATTCTCAAAAAACCCTGTTTCCTCTCAACTGCAATGTCACTAATGCTACAAAAAAAGAAGTAGGAAGTCACCAAAGTATTTGTGTCATTAGTGTTTGTTCTAAATAAGGCTTTCATTCTTATTTCAACCCTGCAGTGCTCTGAAACTTGGGTAGTTTCCCTCTCTAAAGCCAGCACAGAGTTGGCTTTTCTTCTCTCTTTCCTCTACTCTGTCCCTCCTTCCTTTCCTGTCTTCTTTGCCTCCCTCTTTTCTTCTCTTCTCCCTCCAACCCTTTTCCTTCTCTCACCCCTCACTGCCCACTTAGTTTATATTTTTATTTCAGCATATTATGCGAGTACAAATGTTTATGTTACATATATTGTCTTTGCCCCACCTGAGTCAGAGCTTCAAGCACGACCATTCCCCAGACGGTGCACACCACATCCGTTAGGTATGAATATACCCATCCCTTTTTCCGCCCTCCCACCTGCCCGATGCCCGATGAATGTTACTGCTGTATGTGCCCATAAGTGCTGATCAGTTAATACCAATTTGATGGTGAGTACATGTGGTGCTTCTTTTTTCATTCCTGGGATACTTCACTTAGTAGAATGGGCATCATCTCTATCCAGGACAATACAAGAGATGCTTGATCACCACTTTTTGATCTCAAATATCTATAAAGCTCCTGTGTAGCAAATACTGAACAGGTTACAGGGACACAAAAACAAAGAAGATGATATTATTGACTTTGAATGGTATACAATGTAAAAAAAAAAAAAGTTTCAAACTTTTTTGACTGAGCCCGTAGTAGGAAACACATTTTACCTTGCAACCCAGTGCACATCTACACACATGTATTAGTTTCCTAAGGTTACCGTCAAGAGTTCCACAAACTAGGTGGCTTAAAACAACAGAAATATATAGTCTCTCAGTTTTGCTGGCTAGAAGTCTGCAATAAAGGTGTCAGTGGACTGGGTCATGCCCCCCTGAAACCTGGGGGAAGAATCCTTCCTTGCTTCTTCCCAGCTTCTGGCGGTTTGCTGGTAATCCTCGACATTCCTTGGCTTGCAGCCACAGTGTTTCAACCTCTGCCTCCGTCATCACACGGCATTCTCCACACCTGTGTCTTCTGATCCTGTGCCAGCCGTATTGGATCAAGGGCCCACTCTACTCCACTTGGACTGCATTTTAGCTTAACTAATCACATCTTCAATTACTCTTTTTCAAATAAGCTCTCAATCTGCGATACAGGGGTTAGGACTTCACTATGTATTTTGGGGGAACACAATTCAACCCATGACACACAAAATGCATACACAATGAAACAATAGTTACATGAATTGATACTCATTTTTTAACTGCATTATTTTTCTAGTCTTTGGTGCTGTGGCTGGCATCATTGTAACATCCCAGCCCCAGAATACTACTTTTGCCCAGGGGTCAGATTTGTGACTGCAGCCTCCTCCTTGCCCCTGCCAGGCAAGGAGGAAGCGGGGAATCCCTGTGGGCAGGTGATGTGCACTCCTGCTCCTGCTGCTGGGAACCCTGGGCAGAGCAGGAGACCAAGGACCCGACACCTGTTTCTGTGGGCCTGGGCAATCCTGCTCAACCACACTTTCTAGAGGACCCAGGCAGGGCACGTGCCCATAGCCCTTGGTGCCCACTGCCAGGGCAGCTGGACTGCTGCTGCTGCAGCCACTACCTGAAAAGCCCTGAGAGGGACAAAAGTCAGCAGTGCAGCTGCAGCCTTTGAATCTGGGTGGTCTGCACACCATGGACCTGCACCATCCTTCATAGGTGCCCAGCACACACCCTGCCCTGCCCACATGTCCCATCCTGCGTCTGCCCTGGACTGCTGCATGAGTACCATGCCCCACAGATCTGCTCCATCATCCTAAGTAGGTACTCTGCCCCATGGGTCCGCTCTGTCTGGAGGTCCCACTCTACCCTATGTGTCAGCTGAGACCTGCTGGAACTCTCTGCACCAGGGGCCACTCCACCCCATGCCCTATGGGCCTGTGGGGCCACTACGCCCTGACCACCAGCTATTCCTTGCACCACACCCTGCATGGACCTCACCCAGCCCATATACCTGGCACCTCAGCTTCCTAAGCATGCAGGCCTATGTACCATGCCCAGCAGCATTCATGAGCACATAGAGAAGTAAAACCCAATGAAAATCAAGTAGGTGGCAGGGGAGGAGGGATGGGTAC
>CAUYRT010022183.1:0-13600 GCA_963574885.1 Lepilemur ruficaudatus
CCTTTGCTGGCTTTGAAGATGGAGGAAGAGGGCCATGAACCAAGGAATGGAAACAGCCTCCAGAAGCTAGAAAGGCAAGGAAATGCATTCTCCCTAGAGCTTCCACAAAGGAACGCAACCCTCCTGACACCCTGATTTTGGAAGCCTAAGTTGGAAAGTATAGGCTTCCCTTTTACTTTCTGGAAGAATTGGTTTAGGACTAATATTATTTCTTTCTTAAATGTTTAGTAGAATTTACTAGTGAAACCATTTGGGTCTGGAGTTTTCTTTGTGGGAAGGTTTTTAATATTAATTTCACTTTCTTTAATAAATATAGGGTTATTTAGGTTATCTATTTCTTCCTGAGTGAGCTTTAGTATCTCATTTTTGAAAACTTAGTTGTTGGAAAAATGGTTAAAATGTGGTTAATTTCATTTTTAAAGATAGAAGCTTTCTTTTAGTGCATTTTTTGAATATTTATAGTTCAATTTAATGTAATACATTTTAAATCTGAAAAATAATTACTTTATTATGAAATTGCATACATTACAAAAATGCAAATATTTATTGCAAATAAGACATACTAAGTCTCTGAGTCCTTGTTCACCAGGAGATCTGATTACAACTTGGCTTCCCATGCATTTCACATGGGCCATGAACCTGCCAGTTGCTGTGGTAGATAAATTTACTTTGCATATCAATTAATTGGCCACCTGATGATATATATATCCTTTATAATGGTTCTTCTGAGAAGTAGAGCCTCATCCCATGTGCTGATAGAAGTATTTATAAGCTTACAGAGCTTTAGGCCAGACCCCAAACTGTTAAGTTCACAAGGTGATAAAGTGCTAGCCTGTGAAGCCTCTTGAAAGAGAGGTCATACCTATCCCTGGCCATGTGTCCCAATCTTGCCATTATGTCGAGCAGTGATTCTTACTGGGAGCATTTTGGAAATTCTGTTGAGTGCTGCTGGCACTCAGTGAGTAGGGATGCAATGCCCCTAATAATCCTATACAGTGAGGAATTGTTCCAAGTCTTGTACGCCTGCAAATATCCTGCTGGTTAGTCATGAAGATTAAAAACCTATTTATAATCTTCTGAGTCTAGAACCTAAGTCTGTTTTGCATATAAACACAAAGTGATTTTTATATGATTTTAATACACACTTAGTATTCTAATTTTTATTCTAGCATTCATTTCCTGTTCCCTTTTACTTTTCTTCTAATATAGAATGGCCTTAAGTCCAAATGTATTCATCTATAAGTGCATGCAATCATCTAACCACTTTGCTATGTCTTTTAGGATTGAGCCTGTACATTTTCATATGAAAGACATGTTTTATTATAAATTGCCTTTTTATCCTCTGTGTTATATGGAGAGTTATTTTTAAAATTAGATGTGTAAGTACAGTATTGTGTATGAATTCCATTTCAGGATAGTAAAAGGAGCATTACAAAATATTTGTTATGAAAAACACATATTAGTTTGAAAGACTTGAGAACCATGTTATAGAAGCAAGCTTTTTTCTGATTTCCATACTTTTTCTAGCATTATAGTTGCAATTATATAAAAAGGTAAAGTCTGTGAATGAGTCCATAGGTAGGTCACATATTACCACATCAAAATTAACAAAATAATAAAAACGGATTCAACTTCTGTTTCACCTGCAAAATAACACAAGTATTACATCCCTCAAATACGGCCATCAGCCATAATGCTCACACATATGCGTAGTGACCACAAATTTCAGTGCACAGACTTAGATATGCAAGGCATGTGACTTGCTTCTCTTTTCTCCCTGTCACTGAACTCAGGACTGCTGGGGTCCCTATTCTGCTGGGTGAAGAATGGCAGCTTTCGGTCAATTCAGATCATCTCGGTTAATTCATGATCTCTTTGTCTCATCCTGGCTCCTCTCCAGGGAGCCCACACACTGGAGCGGAGGGGAGCGTGTGGTCCACAGTCATTATCCCTACACAAGCTGCTGCAGAAACATTCCTGTTCCTGGCCGGCCTTTTGGTATTACCCATCTGTATCGTGTTGTAACCTCCTTGACTGCATGGACTTTGTAATGCCTGTTGTGGTTACTCAGGGGCATTTGCTTTGATTTGTTTGATCGTTTGGTCTCATTTTCTATCCTGGTTCATGGCTGTTCGTGTCCCTTTGTCTCTTGCTAAAATGCCTCCTGTTCTCCACTTGTCTCTCGTTGGGCACAGAGACCCAGGCTGCTTCTCCTCCAGTGGCCTCACTGCAGTGGCTGTCTTCGCCTGCTTGGGGTGTCCAGTGTCATCTGGATTTTGCCCTCACTCCCACCGTGCACAGCCTGGCCAGGGGACATGCTGCTGACTGCAGGTCAGGGCACTCACAGAGTTGATTTTACTTTGGCCTTGGAGCAAGTGTCATCTGCAGATCTGAAGGGAATCTTGTCCTTATACCTTTATTAAATATTCATTCAGTATTTTAAATACTTTTAACAAACTGCTTCATATTTAGGTGTATTGAATTATGTTTGTTTCTGCTGTTAAATGTTTCACCCTTCTGTTGTTCTTCAGAGAGGACTGTGCTGGTCAATGTTCTTGTGACTTTTGTTTGCCTCTCCTGGCATTAAACACCCAAACACCAGTGAAATCCCATTAGCATTTGGCAAAACTTTAGCAAACTCTAGGGAGACTAAATTGCCTGCTCACTCAGTTTGTTTTATTGATTTTTCTGAGTAACTCTAAAAGTATATCCTACTACTTATGAAGCAGAGATTCATTAAAATATTTCTGCTTCAAGGCAAAAAATTCAGAGCATTTAACTTGTATTACATATTTGGAAACATAAAGACAAATTATGGTAATTGATGTCTGCCCAAATAGAATATGCTAGCTTCCTCTGGTTTAACACTCTATGAAAAATCATTGTCCTCAATTTCCATCTCTCTCGCCATTTAAGTTGCTCCTGTTACTGTGAAACCACAATTCTACTTTTTCCTGTCTGTTGATGCTGTTTTCACTTTTCTCCTGCTGTCCTTGAATTTGTAACACTCTCAGGCAGTTCTGTGATACTTTTCTCATCTATTACTTCTTGATTTGGCCTTACTGAAGGATAAACTGTTGTCTAGTAAAAGCATCATCTGAGCTAGCCCTGAAACTCATTTGTAAAAACTACCAAGCATTTTTTTCAAGATTACACTGTAGGAACAACAAGCAGGGTTTTAGCTGTAAAAAAAAAAAAAAAAAAAAAGGGTAGAACAAACATTTGGTACTAAATACACCAAAAATTTGCTTAATACACCAACCATGGGTCTGCTGTGCTGTTTGTTAGGGGTTCCAGGATGGGGAGGTTAAAGCTAGCATTACCCGTGCCTCCCAAGTGAAAGTGACTTGCAACATTTCATACTTACCTTTACAACTTTCATCTAAGGATCTCCAAGATCTACAACTACTTTAAACTTTTAAACGACAGGGAAAAAGTTCAGTTGTTTATGTAATAAATCAAGGACACTGTTTTCCAGTTCCCAGCTCCATTTTAACTTGTAGAGAACAAATGTTTTCAATCTTTAAACAGACTTTGGAGTCTTTTCATCCTCAATAAATTTTAAAGGAGAGATAAAATCCCGTCGGTATCTCATCATCATAAGCAATTACATTAGCCCCATTAAAGTAAGGACATCTTTTACTACAACCCTTTATAATCTTTTTCTTCTTACTCCCCATTCCTGATTTTGCCCCATCCCTGCAACCATCTTCGTTTATCTTCGCCTCTTTTGGTGGCTATTTGGGGGTCTGGCTGCCAATTCCCCTCCACCAGAATCCTCCTCTTGCGAGCGCAGCAGAACCCTCCCCTTGCTGGTGCTCTTGGTCAAGATGTCAAGTCTGATTAGTGTCTGACTGTGAGCTGGCGGCCAGAGCACTTATCTACCCTGAATGCTGCAAACCAGTTTAAACCTCGACAGATACTCCAATGAATATGCAAACAAATACTCGGTTTCTGATGTTTAATCTGAATCCCAGGCTATCACTATACTGCCTCTTTCTTTGATAACTGATGTCCTTTATTTAAACTCACAGAAACAGAAAGGAGTTATCCTGGCTCTCCCCCAATAATAACAATACCCCTCACCATTCGTTGTGCTTTTATGGCTCTGAAGAAATTACCTACAGAGTAGAGAATGCAACCTAGAAGGCCTCTATGCTTAGAATGCTTTCTTCTTATGAAAGCGTGCTGTTCTGGAGTGTGGCTGTCATCCCTAAATCTAGTATATGTTTAATGAATGTCCAGATCAGAGCCCGGTGTGCTCTGCAGACTTTGCTGGTGCTGCTGGGCCTGTCATCCATCAAAATGGCTCATGTCTATTCAGCTCTACTTGTGTTTCGGGCACTGCATTAAGGTGGGCATTGCTGTTACCCTCACTTTTCGAAGGAGGAGGCTTAAACTCAGAGATTGAATACTTGCCCAAACTCACAGTGCTTAACTCCTTTCACCTGGATATGTGTCAGGGAAATTAGAGATGTGGCAGGAGGGATAATTGATAGAGAAAAACCATGAACGTCACAAAACCACTAGACACCTTTTTGTTTATGTTAATATCAGTCATCATTGAGCTCAACTATTCCTTAAATTCTGGCAACAGAGTATACTTAAGAGCATAGTTAGTTAGGCTTTAATCAAGAAGAAACGCTGACACAAATACCCCACTGTCTTGTGTGTAATTTCATGAGCCTCCTGTCCCTGTGCCTGCGCTCTCTTCTCTCTGGCCGTCATGTGCTGGCTGTGTCCTGTCATTCTGGTTTTAGCTCCTCCGAGAGGCTCAGTCATTGCCTACCAGGAATGCAGAGATCTTATCTCTTTTTCTCACTCAGTCCCCGAGAGAGAGAGGACCTGTCCTTGTCCTGTTCTCCTGTTCACTGTCATTTTCCCAGGGCCACAGTGGTCCCTGGCTCATGGAAGCACTCAGGAAAGATTTGTTACAGGGGTGAGCGAGTCCCTCTACCAGGCCGGGACTGTTGCTTCCCTAAATGCTCACAAACCACCCCCTTTGACTTAACTGACATAACTGACCAGGTGCCAGATTGGACAAACAGTTTTGCTACTTGTGGGTTTGATTTGCTTGAATCCTCACTCGGCGTCCAGGAGCTCCCCTTGCCAATATCCTGTAGAGTAAGCAGCATCTGTAACAGCCTCCAAAGAGCTGAGGACAGGGAGTGGCTGGACAAAGGCTTGGAAAAAACTGTGTGGTAAACAAGTTGATTTTTAGTGCTTTTAACCTCAATTTTTGGTGAGTGTCCTTCTCTCCATTTATTTGTTCCCCGCAAATCATTGAGCCCTTCTCTTTGGCAGGTCCTGTGCTAGGTCTTGGGAATACAAACAATAAGTCATTCTTTTTGCCCATAAGAAGAAGAGTTTGTATAGAAGACAAAGTCATGAGCAACTGATTAACAATATACAGAGCTAAATGTGATAGAAAAGGTGTGTTAAAGTACAGCAGCAGGACAGAGGAGAGGCAAAGACCATCTAGGGGACTAAACAACAGGTTCACAGAAGATGTGACTTTTAACCAGGGACTTAAAATTTAAGTCAAGCAGGAAGGAAGGGGAACAGTATTTTATTCAAGGGAGCCAACATGTACGAGGTCAAAGTTAGCATGGAATGCTACGATATATCCTAACACCAGGGAGAAGTCAGATCAACGTGACCGAAGCCTGGGGCACTTTGTATGGGGGAAGGCAGGAGTTGACGCCCAAGGAGGTTGAGGCCAGATGTGAAGGATTCTATATGATAGGCTGAGGTTTAAACTGTTTCCTGATTGGAAAGCAATCAGGTCTTTAAACACAGATGTGGCCTGATTGGTTTGGGCTTTATGAACGCCTCTGGTGGCAACTTGAAGCAGTCTATAAATTAGCTCCGGAGCCCAGGTGAGGGGAGGGCCTGACCCACAGCAGTGGGGCTGGAGAAGGGGGGACAGATTGGAAAATCATTTTAAAGATAGACTTGGCAGAGTTGCATGCACGTTTGGTCAGAAATGATTCGATGGAGAGCAAGAGGGAAAGGAGAGGGTTTGAGAAGAATGTGAAGTTGTAATTTGAGTATCTGGGTAGTATTTTCTCCAAAATAGGAGAAGATTGAATTTATCTAATCCTTAGATGACTACTAAGACATATATTAGCTCTCTAATTTGTATTTTATTATAGTATTAATAATTAAAAAAACAAATCCAAAAGGATCAACCATCAACAAGCAGGTACTTTTTTGGGCCAAAGAGGCTTCTCCGTTTTTGAAGTTATGTTGCCTACTTATCTGTGAGTCACCCTCATGGGGGACCCTGTTCAGAAAGTTGAAGCCCTGGAGCCTTCCTTGCTTTTCCTTCTATGATGCCTGAGTCGGAGTGAGGAGGATGCCTGGGGTAAGGCCAGGCTGCAGAGGACAGAGATGGTTCAGGGCAGCCCTCCACAGCCAAGCCACAACATTAAACTGTTTGGGGAGTAGTCCTAAAAATTAATGATGTTGTCATGGTTTCATCTTAATTTTTATCAGCTGGATACAGATGAGGCTTCATTGTCATATACTTAATGTTTTTGCTCAGATCTTTGGCTAACCGATGTTTTTCCATGACTTTTTGACAGTTATTTTTGTTCAGTAATGAATAATAAAGTGAGATTTATAGTCTGTATATGACAACATTTGTTTTATTTTGACATTTCTTTTCTAGACAACAAAGGTTTTATAATTAGGTTTTCCCTCTGCCAAAACATTGCTGAAAAAATGTTTCAATAGCTTCCTTTAGTAACTGGCATCATCTTATTTTGATTTGGAAGTTTTTTCATAAGTCAGTCAGGAAATGAAACAAAAATTTTTCTTGAAAATGAATTCTTAACAAGAAAGAAATTAATTTTTGCCAAAAAGAAAGGAGGGAAAATGAGGAGAAACATGTTTGAAATGCTGGTGGTTCCATTGTCTTTTTAAATTTAAACGTATCTCAGGCTTTTTGCTGTTGTTGTTGTTTGAGACAGAGTCTCTTACTCTGTCACCCTGGCTAGAGTACCATGGCATCAGCTTAGCTCACAGCAACCTCAAACCCCCGGGCTCTCCTGTGTCAGCCTCTTGAGTAGGTGGAACTACAGGCACATGCCACCATGCCCAGCTAATTTTTCTATTTTTAGTAGAGACAGGGTCTTGCTCTTGCTCAGGCTGGTCATGAACTCCTGAGCTCAAGCAATCCTCCCGCCTCAGACTCCCAGAGTGCTAGGATTACAGGTGTGAGCCACCACACCAGACCACTTATCTCAGCCTTAAGTGAGCAATATAGGAAACTCCCTTTTCTACCTTGTTTCAAATGAGTTTATTTTATTCTTGCTACTCTGATTAGTTTTACGTTGAACTCTTTGAAATACCTGGGAGACTGAACTGGAACCGTCTAACAGCACCCTATTTCTCGTGTATTTAACCAAATGGAGGTCCCACTCGGTGGATTCTGCTCCTTTGCTGAGAAGTGGCAATCATAGGCCAGGTGCCCCCTGCAGAGGGACAAGTACAGGTGGGGCTGAACTGCCCTCATCCTGAGGCCACATCTGCGGATGGCTCTGTGACAGTGGAGTCCATGGCAAGTTGCAGGTGTGTCAGTTGATAGGGCTTTCTCTCTGGAGATCTCTTGAAAAAAATGATTAAGGAAGCCACATTGGTAACTGTTGATAGAACTGCTGATCATTGCTAATGGCAAAAACATCACAGCGAGCTAATTGCAAAACCAGTCCCACTCATTGCATCAGCGCCCTACCCTAATGATATGTGGAAACACTTTCCAGCTCCTACAGTAGCAATAGTGGCCAAATTCTCTTTTACAGCCCAGAGAATTTTCCTTTCTGAGTCATACCCTCAGGGCTGCTCCTAGAATCAGATTCCAGACACAGCCACCCGTATCCCCATCATCTTCACTCTTATTTCCACCACTATCCTCGTCCAATATTTTGTTATTGAGCACTAACAAATATGTGAAACTAAAGGTCACATTATATAATATCTCAGAGAAGTGTATCTATTTAAAACAGAGACAACAGGCATCTTCTAAAGCATTGAGCCAGTGTACTTTATAGCAATCTAGACAACAGAGTGAAGTAATAGTTCTGTCTCAGCCATTCTTGACATCACAGGTAGAGTGATGTATTTTTGTATCGTATGAACAGCATCTTCTTTTAAGTTTTGATACATTGGTTATGGGTGACTGACACTCTGGAGTATCAGGAGCATGGAGGAATTCCTTCTGTCCAAAGATGCCCCTTGGTCTGCCCAGCTTGAATGTGAAATGGGATGTGTGTTTCATAAACTGGCTTGGGTAAATGCCTAGGCCTTGAGTTTTGTCAAGAACAGACCTGGTAAGGTTTGAGGAAAGGTTCTTGTAAGTCTGTGATGTCAAATGATGAGACTGTCACCCACCCGTGTGTTGAAGAATTGTGACCTCCATCTAATCTAGCTGAAGATTCTCCTCCACTCTCCTTTGCAAAGCACACAAAAGAACAAAGGACCTGGTGTGCTGAGGGCTCTATCAAAAGCCTCCTTGGCAGTAGAACCTTGAATTTCTTCCCCATCTGCAACAAAGGTTTCTCTGAAACAAATCACCATCACTTTGAAATAACTGTCCTTCTGCTGTCTCATAGGAAGAATGTACGCTTTGCTGAGGTCGACTGTGTTGCTGGCCTTCATAGGGAAGTGAAGGTTTACGTGGCCTTCGTGTGTGAGCCCACTTTTCTAGGGACAGCAGGAGCATGGTGCTCTGCGGCAGAGGCCGGGGGGATCACACAGACGGTGGTGGAATACTAGTGTTGCTACCTATTAGCTGTTTTGCCTTTTCAAAGCTCATTTTTTTTGAAGCAACAAAATGGTTATAATGCTAGGCTATTTGGGTTGTTGTAAATATTAAAAACAACAATTACTGCCATTTATTGAGCACTTAGCTTATGTCAAGTTATCATAAATGGTGTCATTTCATTATCATTGTAACACATGAAGTAGTGCTATGGTTTGAACATGGTGTGTCCCCACCAAAACTCATTTTGCAGTCTCATTGCCAGTACGGCAGTCTAGGGAGATGGGGCCGAGTGGGAGGTGTTGGGGTCATGAGGGCAGATCGCTCACGAGTAGATTAATGCCATCTCACGGGACTGACTTCTTGCTCTAGGATTAACTCCCACAAGCGTGAGTTGTTATAAAGTGAGGTTCCTCCTCCTGTTTGGTCCCTCTTTTCATACACCCACTTCCCTGTCCGCTTCCCTGCCAGTTTATAAAGCAGCCCACAAGCCCTCACCAGAAGCCAAGCAGATGTGGTGCGTGCTTTTGGACTTACCAGTCACCAGAATGGGAGCCAAACAAGCCGCTTTTCTTGATGAATTACCCAGCCTCAGGTATTCTGTTATAGCAGCACAGAACAGGCTAAGACAAAGAGGAATTATTATTTCTACATTAAAGATGAAGAAACTGAGGTAGCATGTTGCCCCTGGTCACAAATCTAGTGAGTGTCTTGCGTCAGGTCTGTCTGACGCCAGATTCTGTGAAAGACAGTGTGAAATCAGAATGATAGCTGGTGCTTAACAAATGTTTGTCCTCTTTCCTCCCACGTGCATCTGTGGCTTTGCCAGATCTTTGACTTCTGCAATAGATGTTTGTATGTAACGCTCTATATAGCACGTCTGTCATACTGCCCCCTTGTGGTTCATTTGGATAGTAGTGTTTTTAAATAAACATTTAATTAAAGTATAATATACGTGCAAAATAAGCGTTATTTAAAATGAGTCTCTAACGTCACTTAAATGTATGGATATTTTTGGAGCTTGTCTGCTTCTGTAACCTCTGTATGCAAGAAATACCACCCCACTCCAGTGGCTTCTACCCTGTCTTTGCCAGCATCCGCCATTCCCTCTGTTGTCTTGAAAGAGAAACCTTCTCTTCCCAGGCGTTACACACGATGAAGCTTTATGTCTCCATCCCGTCAAAAAGGGAGGAATTTTTCTTGCAATTATTTTTTCCACCCGACTGTTCTGTCTACGGAGATGTTTATAAACCTCTGGAGAAATCTTCAACTTTTCACACTTAAGAAAGAGCTCAGCTCACCGGGAGCAGAACGTTAATTCAGTTACCAGTTTAAATGCTGGAACATTTTTCCAAGAGAAAAATAAAAACGTCTGCTGTCCCCACTTACCAGGAGCTTAAAGTCACTAAGTAAAACTCACTCCGAGTGTTCTTTTGTTGTGCGGGGAGGACGCCAGCTTCCATGGACTGGTTCTCCTGTGCTATGTAAAGTTGCAAACACGCATTTGAGACTCAGTCCATTGCCCGGCACAGGGTTCTCTCCAAAGCACACACCGTCAGGGGACGGCCTGGTTTTTCAGTGGCTCTACACAGGGGGGATTTAAAGGTCTCGTATCAGACATGTGCCACCGTGGACCCGGGTTATGGTCGTGGGATGGACGGCAGTGTCAGGTGGGACAGGGTAGTTAGCATGGAGAGGTAAGGCGTTTTCTTTTTTGTTCTTTAAGTACCATTTAATGACAACATACACAGAAGTCTCTGCTCTGAAATGTATTTAAGAGTTAGCACTGTCCTCATGCCAAGCCCCACTTGTGTTGCAGATAACGGAGGGCAGACTCTGGCGGGGGGCAGTAACTGGCCCCTCCGAGGAAGAAAATGGACCCTGTGGGAAGGAGGCGTCCGCGGGGTGGGCTTCGTGGCGAGCCCCCTGCTGAGACGGAAGGGCGTGAAGAACCGGGAGCTCATCCACATCTCCGACTGGCTGCCCACGCTCGTGAAGCTGGCCGGCGGGCACACCAACGCCACCAAACCCCTAGATGGCTTCGACGTGTGGGAGACCATCAGGTACCTGCGCTCCTTCCCCTTTCTCCTCCTAGGACGGAAACACCAAGAACAGCTTGGCTCGACTGAGTGGGAAGGATAGTTTTGTGTTAAAACGATAGTTCAGTTTACAAATACATCTTTTGGTTTTTTTAAAAGTGCCTTTAGAGATATTATAATTATATATCTGTTTTTTTTAAGTTCTAAATTTGAGACTGTGGGCCTGTGTTTTACATGAAGAACAAGATTCCCCAGCCTCTCACCTCTATGGAAGGTGTTTAGAAGTAGATGAGGGTGTTGTTAGCTTTCAGCAGGGGGTCAGGGGACCTGCCCTGTTGCCTGCTAGAGGAGTGGAGGCCCAAGCACCGAGGAGGAGCTAGAATAGGAGTCAGGGATATGTTTAGTTCCATTTCATTAATACGTATCTAATGAGCACCTACCATGAGCCAAGCCCTGTTTGAGGAATGAACAAGACAGGCAAGATGCTGATTCTCAAGGAGTTTGTATTCTAGAAGGGGCAGGAAGTATCAATCAAGTAAACACATATATAAGCAAGATGACTTACGGTGGTGATAAGAGCTATGAAGGCAATGAAATAGTATGTTGTGTTGGAGAGAGCTAGCGGATGTTCAGGAGATAGCATCCAGGGAGCAGGACCCAGGCTGAGCTTTGGAAATGGTGGTGGTCCTTTTCCTGTTTAGACCCCACAGTGCAGAGCAATGGCCCCAGGGTGGGGAAGCATGTGCCTTAGAGGGTGAGAGATGCTTCCTCAGAGTGCGGGCAGAAAACTTTGAATCTTATATTTGAATTTAATTTTATATCATCATTTTTAAAGTGTGTGTTTTATAAGGTACAGAATATATTAGTAGATTTGTACATATATCCAATTTATAAATACATATATACATATTGGAGGTATTGTTTTTACAGATGGAATGATAATTGTCTAGTGCAATGGTTTTCAGCCTTTGTTTGGTGTTACAGCTGTGTTTGGGGTGATAGCAGCTAATTGACTCGCCCCCTAGTGGCCAGGGGGAGAAGACCTTTCATGCCCTCTCTTCATTCCATTCCTGGTGTCCTAGCTCAAAAATAGTAGGTTTCAGGTTTCTATTTGTAGGAAATACACAATGGAGTATTTAGGAATAAAGATCCATGATGTATTTAATATACCAGGGGTTCCAAAAAAATTGTGTGTGTTTGTACACATGTGTGTATATGGAGAGAATTCAAATGGACTACAGTATTAACAAATAAAAGAATATAGGTAAAGGGCATAGGTATTCTTTTACTACATCTTATTTTTACAACATTCTGTAAATTTTAAATTATTTACAAATGAAAAGTTTTAAAAATAGGAAGGTATGGCATCACTGGGCCCCCGTTTCCATAAGGCCAACACTGGCTCTTTGATTTTTTTTTTTTACTTTTTTAAACACTGACACTGAAATGAACTATTTATATATAAAATCCCTGTCTACATTTTATAGTTTTCCCCTTAGATATAAATTATATGAAATTCAATTGTTGAGCTAAAGAAAGTGACCATTTTAAAAGCATTTGATACACATTACACAATTGCTTTCCAAAAAGACTGTACCAAAGTCCTCGAATTCCACTGGTGGAAAGTGCTCATCTTCCTCATGGCTTTTCCTTAGATAGCTTTAAAAAAATCTTTGCTAATATTATAGACAAAATGGTTTTGTTTTAGCTTGATTTTTGTATTATTAAAGAGATTAATCTTAACTGTTTATAGTCCATTTGTATTTTCTCTTTTGAAAGTATTCACTTCATGTTTTTTTACATTAATTTACTGAAGAGTGTGTTTCTTCTTGCTGATTGGTTTCCTTTATGTCAAGTTTTTTAACTATTGTATTTATTGCAAATATTTTTCCTATTTCAAAATTTGTTGATGTTTTTGACATGAATATCTTCCCCATGTGAACTGTGAACTTACAGAAAAAAAGTACCTAAAGATATGCACAAAAATATAGATAGAATTTATTTTATGATATTAGAAATTTATTAAACACAGTCTTTTCTATGTGATTACAAATAGAAAACTATGAAAAACATTCTTTACAAAGCTATGACTTTCTTGCTCATTTTAATGCAAAACTGAATGCCTACTGCATGATAAAAAGGAAATAAAACAAAAATATCCAAGCAAAGCAAAACTTGAACTTCAATTCAGGTTGTCACCAACTTTCAATGTAAAGGCTGTAGAGGTTTGATTCAAAGTAGAGAAAGGTCTGAATGATTTTGATATGACATTTCCGGCATCCTTGACATCAGTCAGTTTTGATTTTTGCTTTGTGTTGTTTTAATGGCAAAAATGTCATAAACCCTGGCTTGTAAAAGAAACAGTAGCAAAATGGAATCAAAGCTCTATAGCACACTTTACCAAGTGAAGGTAGGCTTGAGTTGAGAAACAGTTGCATTCATTATGGGTAATTTCCTTTGTCCTCAATATACTGAGGTTATTATCTTTGGCAAAGTTTACATCATTAATGTTTGTCCATATAGACAAATTTTGGATATAAATCCACATTTCAGTTTTAAGGTTATGTTGGTCAGAAGCAACCAACCTTTTAAGAGTTTGGCTCACGTTTGCTTCTGCCTGTGGAGAAATTGGAAAAAGTTTGGTCATGTTTAACCCCAAATTGCAGAAGGTCTTTCTTCAGTGTTAGCATGTTCTCCTAGTGACCAATCTGTTATGGAATAGTTCTTTGTTCAACAGTATACACAGTGGTGACTGCAGGGCTTTAACCAAAAGATATGGCCAAAATTATTGTCCAAG
>CAUYRT010022184.1:0-18594 GCA_963574885.1 Lepilemur ruficaudatus
AGACAGAGTCTCACTCTGTTGCCCGGGCTAGAGTGAGTGCCATGGCGTCAGCTTAGCTCACAGCAACTTCAAACTCCTGGGCTCAAGCAATCCTTCTGCCTCAGCCTCCCGAGTAGCTGGGACTACAGGCATGCACCACCATGCCCGGCTCATTTTTTTTTTGTATATATATCTTTAGTTGGCCAATTAATTTCTTTCTTTTTATTTATAGTAGAGACGGGGTCTCACTCTTGCTCAGGCTGGTTTCGAACTCCTGACCTTGAGCGATCCGCCCGCCTCAGCCTCCCAGAGTGCTAGGATTACAGGCGTGAGCCACCGTGCCCGGCTTATTTTGGTAATTCATTTTAATGGCTGTTAGAACTTGGATATCTCGCAAAACCACCAAAGACAGTACATATGTTATTATACTTCTCCATGTGGTTCGTTGTTATTGATGGTGGATATAAGTCCATATTTCAAATAACTTTTCCAATTTTGTGTTGCCAGCTTTTGGTCAGCTGATTGTCCCCCCAACCCCCCTTCCTGGGGTGGCTGACAAAGAGCTTTTATTGGGAGTGGAAAGGCCAGATGGGCCATTTTCTTGTTGATTACTTGTGCTTGACTGTTGATGTCCTACAATTTTCTTGCAGAAAACTTTCAAAGTCAGTTGTCAAAGTTTGAGGATTTTGTGCAAATTACATTAGTTAAAATGACAAACAGTGATCCGTAAGTCCGTTTTGTTGGACAGGGTAGACTGGACTATTACAGGATGGGATGAAAGGAACTGGAAAGGCCAGACTGTCCAAGCTGACTGGGGCACTGTTTATCTCATGGCTCTCAGGAAGGTCTGATTTGTAGCTGGATGGCTATTTATGACTGACTGGTCTCTGTTCTGATTGGTTGCTAACTATTCAGAATATCCTCTCTACCCCAGGATAATGTACCCTGTATTTCAGAGACCACTATTTTGACTATTACTTAGTTTATGATGTGAAAAACAACTCGCCAGCTTTTAGAACAATAGTGGGGCTGAGTGTGACATTATCTTCAACTGTCCAGGCCAAGGTCAAGTTCCATGCATTCACCAAAGAAAGAGTGATCATCCATAATTGGTTTAACTTTTGAGCTGTAGGCTGAGTGAGCTCCTTTTTCCGGTTTTGGAGGAAGGGGTCAGTTAAATTATTACCTGCTACAAAAGCTTTGTTATTTCCGCATTGATTTTGCTGCAGCAGAATTTTTCGTTATTTGTACCTGGTCTACCATTCTCATCTTGATATATTTGTTTGTGAAATTCTCTACCAGAACATGGATGTAAAATAATCATTTTTAGGTCCATTATTTTCTCAAAGCTCTTTGAATACTTTTGGGGACTGTAATTGGGATTTATAAAAGGGCTACACTTGATGAATTATGTTTTTCCACTATGAATGATGCACTGTTACATTTATTAACATATTAAAATTAAATAGTTTGAATGTTGAAGGGGTAATTTAAGAAATATTTCTCTGTATTTTTGATACCCATTTTTTATTAGGTATTTTGACTCTCAGCCTGCTTTAATAACTTGTGAATCTCAAGAAAGATACTGATTATGAAGGATCTAGAGATGAAATCTCCTAGAATAGAAAATAAATGAGTGCATTCACTTTATTTTTTATAGGTAAAACCTAAGTGGAAAATATCTTGTATTAGTTATAACCATATTCACAAATTACCTGTTCCTTAATTCGTTTGAGTTTTTAAAAATTAGTCTTTGGAAATGAATAGAATTTAAGAAGAAAATTAGTATTATTTGTCTGTATATAAGAAAATATTACCTTTGGATGTCTACGGAACCACAGGCATTTTAGATAAGTGGTTTCGCCTTAGTTGTATAATTGATAAATGAATATATAATGATCTAACTGTGTGGTTTCAGGATTCATTTGCCAAAAATTGTAAATAAAATGTCAAGAACACAAACCATGGGAGAATATCTTCAAGAATTTCCACTGTGTCCTTGATGGTCACTGATGATAATTAAAGCTGTCAGGTTGTCCCTGTGGAGAGGTGTAAAAATTATAAATGAAGGGCTGTATTTGGGATGTGGAAACAATGGGGTCTTTTTCGTGGGGAAGATGAATTAAAAGAGACCCTCTATATCCGAGGCCCTCTGCAGCCATTCGGTCTGTCTTGTAAGCAGGGCAATGTTTAGCTATTTGGATACAGTTGTGTGCACATAAGGGCTCTGCCACATTTAGCCTGCTCTCAAATGTGAAATTCAACATGATAAAACTCAAGATGTTGATTTTTTTCTTACATTATTGCCTGACTTCACTTAATTTTTTTTTTTCACATTACTTAAGATGCTTGTGGCTGATATCTACTTTCTTTATAAGGTAGTGGGTTGCTAAAGAAGCTATTAAAAGTAGACTATTTCCACACCCTTCTCTTTGTGCTAAGTCTGTGGCTGGGGATCTTGTCTTTGGGGAATGACAGCAATGTCACAGAGATCTATGACCTCTTAATAGGTCTTGGGAGGGGAAGGCAGAAATCATTCTACACTGTGCCTCAGGGCTTAGCTCCTTTAAACTTCAAGGAATTGGACTGGAACTCTTCACTCCTCCTTTCTTTCGGCTTTACCTTCAGGGGAAATTGATCGATTAGAGGTGATTATTCCACAAACTCTGAACCCCTTTCCCCTCTTTGTTCCAACTGGAGCTTCTCAAAGTTTAAAGGGATGTTTCTCCTGGGTGAAATGTAGGATGAATTTAAGTAGATTATTGGGTAGAACCCTTTGAACACACATTAGAAGTGCTAAAAAATATATTTGGAACAGAGGAAAATATTTCAAGCTAAAGAATAAAGAAACATTTGTTTCAATATAATTATAATATCATTATATGGGTTATTTTTTGAGCAACGGGTTAGCAGTTAGAATGTAGAATCACAGTAGTACTTCAGACCAAGAAAATAACAGGTCAATGCAGCAAATGAGCAAATGTGCAAAATTAGGATGGCAAGTAAGACCCCAATAGGACCAAAGACAACCACAAATGATTGGGCTCATACACATCCTCTATTAAGCACAGCAAGATTTTGCTAACTGATGGCTTTCATTTTTTTCTAACTTCTTTAATAACAACAAAATAAAAATATACTTAATTCCTTTTTTTTGCATGTGTGATATATCTTCCTTATGGACAGTGTGGATCATACATGAATTATATTTCATACCTCATCAATTTAATTTTCTCCGTTTTTTTTTTTTTTTTAAATCTAATTCTTAGGCTCTACCTACTCGTGGAGCAGTATTAGCTCCCCCTGGTGACTAAATAAAAATGTAGACATGGATGATTGGAGTGGTGACCTTCATTAGCTTCAACCTTGAAATGCATAATTAATATTAGGATGCATACAGAAGGCATGTACAGTGAAATATTTTCAAGTAAAAATTTTACTTAGTCTTGAGAATTGTCCATTTTCATGTCAGTTTATCTATGTGATGAAGACTGTTCCATCTTGTGTGGCTTTCTTGGAGTGTGCCCATTTTCATGGTCCCGGAGTTCTTGGTTTTCTGATTTGTTTTCAGAGGTTAGGTAGTCTGATCTCTTGTGAACTAGGAGCTGATTACAAAAGCAGAAAATAAAAGTAAGATCGGCCACCAGCTTACCTATGTCTATCATGCAAAATAAACTTTCCGTAGAAAAGGTTGCCATTGTTAAAATGATTTAAAAGAAATATTCTTTTAGAAAAAACGCTATTATGCATTCAAACACTAAGATGTATTCTTTTGGTTGTATCAACAAAACATTTTTCCTTTTAATTTATGAATTATTTAAAGTGTATATTTCTGTTACTCACATTGCCTTTAAACTTAACTTTTTATCGTCTATTTTATAAAAAATGTTCCCCACCATAATTAAATTATCAAATTGACAGACTCTTGAGAATGCTTTTATAATCTTTTAAAAAAGAAATCTGTCAAATCTATCATATACTTAATATTTCTTATTCTTAAATTTATTTTTTATGCAAAGTATTTGCTTTTCATCAGTGTTTTATACTGATTATCAAAAAGCCATGTCCTGTGGCTGTATGAGCTGGTTTAATATTTTATACTAAACATTACATTAATATGTTATCATGTATTCAAAGGGAAAGATTTACAATTTTTTTCTGGGAGCTCATATTTGAGTTGTTTGCTCCTCTTATTCATCTGAATATTTTTCTTGCTATAATTTGCACCTCCCCTGTCTTTTTGTTTTTCTTCTTTTTAAGGCACAAGACTTAGTGCACTGATTTGTTCTTCCCTTTTGTTTTTCCACCAAGGTACCTCTCTGTATTGGGAGAAAGAATATAATCTTCTAAACTCAGTGGTTTCTTTCCATCACCTCCTTTGGCCTGTGGAAACCTAAGTGGAGCTGCTTTTTGGAGTTGTTGATATTATTTTGTCATTTGGCCTGAAGTGATGGTTATGAAGCAGCACAGATGGACATAGCATCCCCCCAACACACCCCCTCAGTTTATTTCTGCCTCCTTCCGTAACTGTTAACTCCCTCCTCAAGCACACTGCCTGCCCTTTGCCACGTGTTTGTCCTGGTGACCTGCAGAAGAGTTGCCTTCGCTTTTGCTAATGGCTACTCACAGATGGAGCTTAAATTGGTGCCTAACAGCTAAATAGTGAGAGTCTTCTTGTGAACACGTTTAAAACTGACAAGTGCTTAATAGTACAGATATTACTGTATTGATTAGATAGGCAGTTTGGCTTAATGCGAAGTGTATGGCATCGTTTCTTGCTACACTAAGACCATCCACAAGTAGTGAAATGAATAGCACCTCCCAGTAGTGTATTTTCCCAAATACCACCATGCATTTATCAGCAATCCAGTTCAATAAACATTTTCCATGATCCTACTCTTTGACCAATAATTCCTGGGAATAAAGGGCCCAGGATCTTTTGAGAGAGAAATGATTGTGAGGGGTCATGGAGGCCAGCTTGGAAATTTAGGGCTGGCTCCTTGGAGCACCCAATGCCTGTAGTGTTGAGCAAGA
Organism: Lepilemur ruficaudatus; assembly: GCA_963574885.1. Classification (NCBI taxonomy): domain Eukaryota; kingdom Metazoa; phylum Chordata; class Mammalia; order Primates; family Lepilemuridae; genus Lepilemur; species Lepilemur ruficaudatus. The sequence goes on from CAUYRT010022184.1 coordinate 5,014, forward strand.
GCCAACCAGATCAGGAAGGGGAAGGGGCGTTTCAGGCATACAGAAGGGAGAGAGGTGTGAAGCAGCGTAGCAACTGCTGGGCAACTTCAAACTGGAGGAAAATACGTAAGATAGGAAATTAGAGAGTATGAATGTATTAGTTAGCCACTGCTATGCAACAGTTGCTCCAGAACTTTTTGACTTAAAGTTAACAACCATGTATGTTTTCAGAGTTTCTGTAGGTCAGGAGTTTGGCAGCAGCTTACCTGGGAGATCCTGATTCAGGGTTTCTTATGAGGTTGCAGTCAAGGCCTTGGTCAGGGTTGTAGTTGTCTGAGGACTTGGTGGGGGCTGGGGAGACCCACTTCCAAGTTCAGTCACATGACTGCTCCCTGGAGACCTGCCTGCAGTCCTCACTACACGAGCCTCTCCATAGGGTAGCTCATGGCATGGCAGCCGGCTTTCCCCAGAGCAAGTAATCTAAGGGAGACAGACAGACAGACAGCAGAGACAGATACACCAAGATGGGAGCCGCAGTGTCTTTTATGACCTAATCTTGGAAGTGGATACCCTTACTTCTGCCATAGTCTATGGGTCATGCAGATCAACTCTGGTAGGAGAGAGAATTACACAAAAGCACGAATACCAGGAGGTGGGGATCATGGGGGGCCACAGTGGTGGCTGGTTACCCAGGAAGGGAAGGTAGGGTCTGGCAGTGGGGGGCCCATGCTAAGAACTTAAATTTGATTCTCTGTTGTGTGTTTTTCAAACTGCTCTAAGGAACCTCCCAGATATCAGCCAGGTAAGGGTGAAGGGAGCGAGGTGAGTTAGCAGGGAATGGAGAATCCCTGCTACCATAACAGCCCAGGCTGAAATTGTTTTACATACTGGATATTCAAGTAAGATTTCACTTGAATACTGAGTTTAGAGGCTTGAAAATGTTTGATAATTACTGTTTCAGACAGTGGGTAGCCATTGATTTTGCACAGGGAAGCGAACACATGTTCAGATTAGACTGTTTCACGGAGTAGATTGGAGGAGGAGCTTGGGGGAAGTGATTCCAGATAGGAAGCTCTTGCAATTGCACCAGTAAGAGAAGATGGAGTCAAAACCAGTGCAGTGGTCACAGGGGTGGAGAGGAGGGTCAATTTTAATAAACACTTAGGAGGTAAAATCATCCAGGTGTAGTGGTTGATGAATTGCATCTCTGAATTCCTCAGATGTGCTGGGTGGCCATCACTTGACATTAGGAAGGAGAAAGAAGAAGGTTTGGAAGCTAGGAGGGTGGGTACCACTTTTCCTTGTATTAAATCTGAGATGCTTTTCTGGCTAGAAGAGTTTATAGCACCAGTTGTGTAGTTAGGCCAGAACTCGTAGGTAGACGTCAGACTCCTTAACGTACTTCCTCTTTGCTAGAATTGTGGTTTAGTTTTCCCTTTGTGAATTATCTAAGTTTCTCCCCAACCTTACTACCATTTTTGTAATACTGTTTCTGATCCAGCTTTCTTTTTTCTTTTTAATGATGAAAGATCTCCTCTCCTCTAGTTGGTTAGTATTTAAACTTTGGCTGTTGGCTATAAGGCCCCTGTAGCTAGGATTGTTACAGCAAGTGGAAATGACACCCTACAAATCTTGTCTGTACAAGCAAGATGTATAAAGCACGAGGGCTGGCTAGTGTTCTTGTCTTTCACGATGAGGAATTTTGACATACAAGATTTTAATGCCTTATTGAAATCCAGCAAATGGTTACTAAGAAGGGTGCTTTACTCTCATAGGATTAGAGAAGTGGGTTTTTCTTTCCTTTTTGAAATGATATACTGAGGTCCATTTCTATGGGAAATGATAGTATTAAGGAATTATTGGCTATACCCACCAGCAGCACCCCTCCCCCCCAAAAAAAAGAAATTACCAGACAAATTTAATTTTACTGTTCGTTGCTTGGACTCTGTGACCATCTTGTGAATCTTAACAGGCTGCTTTTATGGTTGATTTTCAGACTTGCATTTTCCCATCATCTCCCTTAATATTATTTTCATTAAAAATTCCATTAGCTTAAAAAATCAATGTAATCATTCAGTAGTAATTAATTCTTACCAGTCTTCTAAAGGAGAAATGAATTAACAAAACTTCAGAATGTTAAAATGAGTCTAAAGTGTTGTGTGGCTAATGGGACTGGGGAAGATGTCGGTATAATGGGAAGAGGGTCGGCTCCGGCAACTGGCTGCCTAAAATGCAAATCTTGGGTCTCCCAAAACCAGTTGTGTGGTCTTACTCAGATTACTTAAATTTTGAATCTAAACTTTTTTTATCTGTAAAGTAGGGACAATAATGAAAACATGATAAAGTCACCTGCCTTATAGGGTTGAGGGGATTAAATGAGATGATAGGTGTGTCATCCTAATGAGGTACTTGGCACACCATGAAGAAACATCATGGATGAGGAATATCATGCATTATTAGTATTACTTGTGTTAGTGTTTTATTGGTATTATTAAAGGTGATAATATTTCCCTTAAAAATAACCTTATATTAGTTAGATTCCAGATTTGAATGTCTTCTAGAATCCTGAGAGATTTTGAAAGAGTTAGTATGAGTTAATGTTTGGCATTCTATCTTAGAACTCTCCCCTTCTCAAATTCAAAAAGAAATAATGTGTGACGGATGCTAGGGACAACTGGGAAAAAGCAGCAAATGAGAATTAGCTTGTGTTTGTCACCTTTTTTGGAAGGTCTTGATGTTTAGATTCATACAGAATAGGGTATGTCATATTTTGGGAGGAAAGAAGAGAGACCCAGTTTCCATATAACATTTCATTCTAATTTAATGGTATACAAAATGTTAAAAATTAAGGCCCTGATATCAGTTTTTAGCCTTCACTATATGTGTGTAAGAAGATAGTTGTGCAATGGACTTCATTGAAAGTTTTTATACCTGAAGCTTATTTATTTAGTAACACAGAATTTTCCCATGCAACTTTTAGAATTGTTTTAAAGGATCTCTCTCTACTTTTGTGAATTAGCTCAATAGTTAGGACGTATATTAATTTTAGTTTAGTGCAATTAGAAGCATTCATACCTTCCCTTTAGTAGGCAAGCATAAGTGCCATGGAATTGCTCTAGCTGTTATAGAGGTTCAGGGTTTGGAAAACCATCAGGTCTAAGTGAGTTCATTTAAATATGGGAGATTCGTAGTTTGGTTTTCTAGGAAAATAGTGCCTACAGAAATGCATTTGTGCAACAAATAACCATAAAGACAGTTGAATATTTTTTCAGTGCACCAAAAATATTAAAACAACATACTTATTGTGTGTTAGCATGTTTTACTATAATCACAACTTTTGATAAGCATGTGAAGGCACAAAAGCAATATGGGTCATGAACTCTATTGCCTAAGATCTTACCGTGCACTTGAGGAACAAAACGGGTACAGTATCTGAAAATGACAGGTGTACCTGAAAATATAATATTGAGTGTGCCAGGATGTCATTAAGTGTCAGAATTGCTAATATGGGTGGTAAATTCTATGACTGTTCCAAGAAGGGAGTGGTGAGTGTAGCAGGAGCTATAGGAGAGGCACTGTGGAAGAGGCCAGAGATGAACTCTGCCCAGAGGGATCATTGGGAAATGAATAGGAAGGGAGTTGGTGTGCGATAGAAGGACAAGTGGGCATTCAAGTAGGGAAGTGCACATGGATAAAAAGACTCTGAATTCAAATTCTGGTATGTCATACAGGAAATAATTTTATAAGCAGTAGCATTTTATTACAGCAAGTTGCACACTCAGAGTATTCAGCAGGGCACAGTGCATGTAAAAAACACTGGAGGTGTGCACAAAACAAGGTAACTGTAAAGTCAGGAAATAAGTTTCATATTAGGTTGTCCAATGAGCAGCTTGGAAAGACTCAAGTAGGGTAGAGTTTATGAACAACTGTTGAGAAGTGAGTTATGTTGTGGCAGTGTTTTAGAATATGTACAAAACAAGAAGGCTTCTCTAAAATAACATAACCAGCACAGATTACCACATGGAAGTTTTTTAATTCATTAGGAATATGTTGAGCCTGTCTCCAAGAGACACATTTGATAGTAGCATCTTTGCCTTAATGCTTTTGTTAAAATGTCATGAAGTGTCTTCAGACTTAATTTTCATTTAAGTTTTATTCTTATTATGCTATGAGCCTTTGGTGCTCATCAAATGTAAATTTTCTCCAGTGAAGGAAGAAATTACTAGCATAGCTATTAATAGTTTAATGAAAAGTCTTATTGCTTCTTAAAATTTATATTTTCCTGGTGATTTACAATTGTTAATTAGTTAATCCTCTGCCTGTGCTCATGAGGTAGGTCAATATCATCTCTATTATGAAATGAGAAGATTGAGAAATCAAAAACTTCAGTGGATTTCCTTGATAACCTATTTCTGTATTATTATGGCCAAAACAAATTGAGTTTACTTTTAAACATTTTTTTTGTTAACCAAATTTGTGTTGAATGATTAAGATGTCTTTTTCTTTCTACTGTATAATTAAAAAACCATTCATACGAAGTGGGAGTTTCTACCCAAAAAACTAGATTTGATCTATAGGCTTGGATGTCTAAGATTAAAAGTAGAATTCAGATAAATTTATAAGCTAAATAATTATGTATAACAGAAAACCCCAAAATAACAACAGCTTAAATTAAAAAGAAGCGAAAGAAGTATCTTTCTTTTGTATGTGTAAGAATTCTGGAGTTGAACAGTCCAGAGCTAGTTTGGGTGTTCCATGCTTGTTCAGGCACCAAGACTTTTTTGGGGGGACTCTGCTTCCTAGCGCATGAATGCTATTGTCAAGTAGACCATGGTGGCGGCTAGAGGTCACGTCACCGTGTCCAGTTGGAGATTAGGAAAAGAGGGAAGGTGGAAGGTGTTCACAAAGGCCCTTCTGTCTGAGTTGGCTGTCTTTACACAGCCTCCTCATAAATCCCATACAGTCATGCCATGGGAACAGAAGAATGGATTTTGGGATAGTCAACCAACAGTGTCTCACATAATTAGTATATTTGAATATTTGTATTTTACATTATTTTGTAAGATTTTGTATTAGTAGTGATGTTTTTCTCTTCCCATGTCATGTATAATTTAGAGTACTTGCTAAAACATAAGAGCTTTTAAACTCCTAATATGGATAGACCTTTTTCTCTGGTTGATAACTTATATTCTTTAATTATTTAACAAATAGCACATCAGGTCTTCCCATGGAGAAACTGTTTTGAACCCGGGGCAGAACTGCAGTCCAGGACTCTGTGCTTTGTCCATCTTGCTTCTTTGTTTTGAATATGTCAGTACTCCTAGAGAGAAAAATAAGGAAGCATATCCTTGGAGCAGAAAAGTTTAATACAGTCAAATCAGACATGCTCAGGGTAAATGACTGCAGGGAATGGTTTTTCTGAACCGTAGCACAGCACATGGAACTTCTGTGTACCCAACCAACCTCAACACTGTCCTGTTTAACCTAAGAAACTACATTTTCCATCAAAGTATCACAAAATATGCTCTATGTGTCCTGGGACATGGAAGTGAATTAAATGAAAGGCATGTCACACACCTGCTTTTTGGGTGTGGTATATCACCTGGGCCCTAGCTTGCCATTGCTAGCTGGAGGTGGTGAGCCTAAGGCAAAGGCTGCCGTATGGCCCGCCTGCTTCTTTACTGTTATGCATAGCACATGCCTTGAAATGCTGCCACAGACCCTTCTCTTTCACCTCCCTTCTCCACGGCATTCCCTGTCATCTACAATCAAATAGGTAGTGGGGGAAAAACACACTAGATAATCTATACAAACGGAGAAAGAAGTTTTCCATTTCATTCAAAGAACAGAAGGTTGGAAGGGAATGCTAAAGAATGGAAGGTTGGAGTTAAAAAGACCCTTTCGGTGCATCTGGTCCAACTGCCTTTAATAGAAACGAAAACTGAAACTCGTCGCTTAGTGATTTACTGGCCTTACCAAGATTTGGACGTTGAGCTTCTGACTCCAAGTCCAGTGTTGGTTTTGCTACAATTTCATCAAGGTGAAATGAATAATGAATTGCACCACAAACCATTTTCACCCAAAAGCATATTCCAGGTGGAAATGAGTGCTTGTTAGGGAATTAGTGCCCTTGTATTCTTCAGGTGTGCACTTGTTTGTTTCAGAAGTTGTACGACGGCCAGGCACGTTAGCTCACACCTGTAATCACAGCACTGAGGGAGGCTGAGATGGGAGGATCCCTTGAGCCCGGGAGTTTGAGGCTTCAGTGAGCTATGATCGTGCCACCACACTCCAGCCTGGGCAACAGAGTGAGACCTTGTCTCTAAGAAAAAAAAGAAAAAGAGAAAAAAGTGAAATAAAATATAAATTGTTTCGTAAAGAAAAAGCTGCATCAGATATTTATCTGTAAGTATCTGTAAGTGGATGGACTCCGTAAACTCCCCTTCTCCTCCCCTTCCATCTCATTTGAGTGTTTTCCCGATCCCTAGCTGCTACCCCATTCTTTGGGAACATGCTAGGCGAAAAGCCTGCTAATCTTTAAGGAGGATCCTGATCATTGGAGGCTAGTACAGTAACATGAGGGCTACCTAATTTCCCTCAAATAGACAGGCCGTGAGAACAGGTTCAGGCCACCGTTTGGCGAGGAAGTGGGCTCCGTGGCCCTCTCAGTACAGTTCTTGGTGTTATTAATGAAGACCTCTCTGTCGAGTGTGATGTTCAAGGAGGCAAAAATGATTAGCTATCTGTCAAGTCCAGAGGGTACTGTGCACCTTCTCAGTTGCTTCTTGCCTATAGTTGTCATACCAGGTATTATCTGTGCTGAGTCCTTGTCAGTTTTCCTGTGCTACTGGATATTTTTAGATTTTTCTAACCCTGTATGAGACCCCTTTCCAGGTTTTAATAAATCTCAAATGTGTCCCCAGTGTATATCCTAGAAACTCCATAAAACTGGGTATAGGCATGATGGATGAAAAAGTAAGTTTCAGCTGCTCGTGGCTCATGTTTGCTAATTGGAAAAGTTATGGGTGATTTCCAAATAAGCAAGTTTGTGCACTCTTCATAATATAGCTGTTCCATTGTTAGAGAATTAAGATGTATATCATAGGCAACTGACTGTCCATCTTTGTGCTCACAATGCTTGGGAGAAACATAAATGTTTCTTACCATTGTTTGATGTTTGCAAATTATTAATGTGTATACATCTTTGAGGGTGGGAAAGTATTTGACTGAAGAATTAAAGAGAAGGATGGAGGAGTGGAAAGAGTTTTCAGTGTAAGCATATGCCTTTTTTAATGTTTTTGCTGAAATTAAAATTAAGTATTTGTAAATGTTTTTGAAGAACTTTAATATTTCTGTTATAACGTACAAAGTTTGCAGTGGCTCCTTATTTTTAAGTTTGCTTTGATGAGACTTTATGATCCTTCTAATACATCTAAAACTTTTAGCTGTTAATAATGAGATGTAAAGAGATATCAAAATGAGAACATTCTCTCGTTTATATACTGTTAGATTAAAATGTATATTTTCAAAATAACTATTCCTATTATATTGCCATTTGGGTTATGTGTTTGTGTGTCTGCTGTCATTATATTGATACAATAAAGTATTATATAATTGAAATTATGATATTTATTGCTGGGTAATGAAAGTTAGTGGCTTCAAAACAATAATAATTTATTAGTTTTTTACTTTTTTGAGATTCTTTGAGTTGACTGGGTGGATCTTTTGCTTTTCATGGGGTTAACCTGGAGGTCGAAATGGTCTTACTCACATGGCAGGTGCTGGCTGCACCTAGGAGCTCAGCTGGGGCTGTCACCAGGGGCCTTGGTTGTCCCTCTTGTAGCCAAGCCTCTCCACGTGGCTACTTTGTTTCTCATAGCATGAGTCAAGGTTCCCAGAAGGAGTACTCCAGGGTCTAAGTTGCTTCTCCGGAGGCCCAGAAATAACCTAGTGCTACTCCCATCTATTCTGTTGGTTAAAATAAGTTCCCAGTTTGGCTCAGATTCAAGAGGAAGAGAAATAAACTCCACTTCTTGATGGTGAAGTAGGAAGGTCACACTGCAAAGAGCACATGGGGTGGGAGTTATTGTTGTGGCCACCTTGGGAAACATAATCTGCCACAGAAATCAAAGTCCTTCTTATTGTCATTTCTTTTCTTCCAAGTCTGTCATGCAATTTTAATTGATCTAATGCTTTTAGTGAGAAACAGGAAGCAAGGACTTCTAAAGTAATTTCTTAAACTGTAGCCTTTTATTCCCTTGTAGCCTGGGTCCCCTTTCTACAGTGCTATGTCCTTGATGCCCTAATCCTACTCTCATATGTCATTGGGAATCTTTATTTATTAAAAAAGCTTTAGTCAAATATAGTGGTTTCTCACCCTGACCAGTGTAGGGCACTCACTTTATGAAAGACCTTACAGTGTTTTTACCCAACATAGTTGAAAGCCTTTTAGGAGTGCTGCTCTTCTTTTTTGAATGTAGCACTGTAACTGAGTGGTGTCCCAAGTATTTGTGTCTCAATGAAATTACTATATAGTTACTGTAATTTTGAATTTTCTAATTCTGTTTATATTTAGAATTCGTTAGTTTTCATACCTTATCCCATTAGTCTCTGGAAAATTTTTATTCTAGGTAGTCTTCTTGTCGTTTGTGTTTAACTTACTGTCTTTTCCATACCCTCCCTCACTGGACTTTGTAACATGAACAGGTTAGAAGCAGTTTAGCTTTGGTTTTGTAAAGTCACACATTAGTATTCCGTATGGTTTCCTACCCAGACCTCATGTGGCCCAAGTCCTGGTATATGTTAGCAGAGGAAAACTGACTTTTCCTGATAGGGATGAGTCAGTTTCCTTCTGCATCAAGATGTTTACACATGGGGACAGATGCAGAGGATGACAACCCTGGATCATGTGACTCCCAGATTGTTTTTCTTTGCTGGATTTCCACGTGGGAAGCTGTAGGAACTAGAACTTTGCTGTACTGCGCCCAGGATGTCCGCTGTCCAAGGTGTATCCATGTTTGTGGTCTGGCCATTTGGCAAGGAGCCTACACTGCATTGTTTTGGGGCATACTCACTCTTTAGAGGAGCAATGTGATCCTGCATATCAAGTGAAACTTTAGAATCATTTAATTTCACTCAGCAAGGCTACAGGTGTGTCACAGTTACTACCTGTGAATTGCTTCCAATCTTTGCAGCATAATAAGAAGTTATTCTCTTCTTCAATGATTTAAAAAAAAAAAAACCTGTTAAGTCTAACACTAGCCTTTCATTGTGATTATTGTTACCTGAAGTATATAGGGCCAGTGTAATCCCTAGGTTGGGGTATGATCAAGAAAATCATATGATGGGCCACCCAGCTGTTCCATTTTAAAATTATGAAATATATGAGAAAACTGAGTTTCAAAGACATCCTTAAAGGGGAACAAAAATCCTGGAGTTAGAGTGGTGGTCTGCTTCACATTCTCTTGTGAGAGGCAGGGGAGAAAGAAGGATGCATAGTGGAACTATATCTCTTTATTTGAGCCTTAAATTTGCTTTAGCAATAGCAGCTGGAGAGAGAGATGCCCTAAGGGGCCTAAGGTCTAATCTCAGATTTACTCTGACCCAGTCCACGTGCCAGAACACAGGCAGAATATGTCGGAGAGAGATTTTGATCGTGTGATTTCATCATTCATTAATTGGCAGAGACCTATAACTAGGACATCATTTAGAAGAACTGACAGATTAAATTAAAAATGCAGTTCGATGGCTTTGTAAATTTTGTATTTCTTTGGTGATTGCATACATTTTTTTTCTGTGATTTAAATGAAACTGAGGGCTAAACTCTGCAGTCTGATAATAGTCACTCAATAGTAATTAAGAGAAGCAATTTTTCAAAATAATGAAAAGAATCTATATAACAAAACATCATCAGTATTTCATCTGGAGTGAGTGAATAATTGAATGTGTTACATCTAGCCTGGGACCTGGTACATAGTGGGTCCTCAGTAAATGTTTGATGACTGAGTGAATGAATCAATCAATGAATGTATTAATCTATAAATGACTTAATCAAAAAGCCTAAGAGTGGGAAAGATTTCTACTTTAGGATTGCTACTAAGCTAACAGCTTAAGAAGATAGTTATAAGAAAAAAAGGAAATATCTGAAACGCATCTGAATCTCATCCTTATAGAAAGAAAGAAAAAATATATGAATGTCTTAAAACAGAGCTTTTATCTCAGAACTGGAAGAGAAACTGTTGATTTCTCCCTATTTGCAGTTTCCTTCAAGGACCTGTGTCTGCTCTGTGACAGTAGTAAAACAGAGTAGGTATTTCATTTGGGCAGAACTTTCACAGTATTGCAGTATTGTTAATTTCTTAAGCCATGCTGCATTCAGTGTATTCCCATTCATGTTCAATATTTTCTAGTGGAAAACTATTATAGTGATACATTTTCAAAGCACTCCAACAATGATTTCTTTCAATATATGGATGAGACTAAATAAACAAATAAGAAAGAACTTAATATGAATTTTGCGTGGATTTGCTATAACTTGAATATTATAAATTGATTTTGTGCAAGCTGCCACAGACCTTCTGATTAACACATACTGTAACAACTCTGTTAGCAAAACAGGATTACAAAATGTAAGTGCCAGGTATTTGTGCTTATTCTGTTTAACATCTTCATTAGTTTCTTGACTCATGTATGGTGTGTTATAGATGTTTTGAAAGAGTAACTGCCTTAAATAATGAAGGTCTTATTAATTCATTAAATATAAGGTGATAACCTTTAATGATGTGGAGAAACAAAAATATAAAGAAATGGTCATTACTTACAAGCATTTACAATGTATGGGGTGACCATCCACACATATTTAACAAATGCAGAAAAACATAAGACATTTTTTCATTCATTCATTCATTCAAACATATTTATTGAGCACAAATTATGTGCCAGGCATTATTTCTTGTACTGAAAACACAGCCTTGAATAAGACAGGAAAGGTTCCTGTTTTCTAGGAGCTTGTTGTCTAATCTTGATTATGATTAAGTACAACAAAGTGTATATAGAGATATTTTAGAGAATATAATTAAACACTGAAGTGTGTAGTCAAGACTTGAGAACTTAATGGGTTCACCATGTTCCAGGAAGGCCTACTTCATGGCAAGGGAGACTTGACCTTGAATAAAAGAAGGTATTTGCAGAGGCAGAGAGGAAGTTAGACATGTATGTCCATGTAAACATCACACAGTGTGAGCCGAGAAGGTCAAAACACTGTCTAAAGAAACGTGTTTGTTCAAGGGAAATTCTCTGATCCTCATTCCTGTTCCGTATGCACCCACCAGTTTTCTAAAGTTTAAATCTCAAGACTATCAGCAATGGGGTCGCAGTAGGATGAAGTTTGACTGAGTGTTTTTAGAGAAGTAGATAATCTCGGATCCCAAAATTCATAGCAAGTCTTGGCAAATAGCGTATATACTACTTGCATATATGAACCTGATGCTCAGTGTGCGAAAGCGTCTCCACATAGAAGGATTCAAGTGTTACTTACAGTATTACTGAGCAAGATAATATTTACAGAGGTGAGTAGTGGCAGGTAGCAGTAATTTCTTTTTGAGGAATTTCACTTTTTATACTTAGTGCTTCTGCCAAATGGGATGGTATTAGCAGGGATCATATATCTGTACAGTCTATTTCATGAAGTTATAGTAGTAAAAAGGAATTAGATAAAATAAGAATGTCGTTTCTATGTCAAAAATTTGAGAATTGACTAGGGCCATTGGAAAGACAAGGACAGACAGGGAAGAGACTAGAAGGGCATACCTTCAGCTATTTCCATGTTGTCTGTGACTGTGCAGTGCTTTTAACCAAGGTAGCAGGGGATATGATGAAAGTAAAAGCTCTTGGGCTACCTGTTTATCAAATGAGCAGAAAGTGTGACCGTGCAAAGTGTTGACAAGGGTATATGGAGTAATAGGGATGTTCAGACACTGCTAAAAGGAATGTAAATTGGTAGAAATACTTTTGGAAAATGGTTTGCCATTATTTGATAAATTTAAATTATGTAAACTCTGTGACTCAGCAATTTCACGTCTCCATAGCCTGGAGAAACATGTGTAGGGGAGACATGTACATGTATATTTATAGCAGCATTGTCTGTAATAGTCAAAACTGGAAACAACCCAAATGTCCAGCAAATGGAATGGGTAAACTGTGCATATTCATATAATGGAATATTATCAGCAAAGAAAATGAATGAACTATGGTTACACTCAACAAGATGAATAGATGAATAACCCCTACAAATATTGAGCTGACTCAAGAAACAAGACAACAAAGAATACATTCAGGATGAAGCTATTCCATAGTGTTCAATTATTAATTATTATTAACAATCATTGTAATAATTATTATAATTATGAATTATTATTGTAATTATTAATTAAGTGGCCCATTTATTTTTCTGTATTTTTATATAAGCATGTATATTTCATCAAGTTTTTTGAAAAGGACACTTTATGTGAAAGAGATAAAGGATGTCAGAGAGAGAGGTATAGAAAGACTTATGCCCACATCTGCTTCTCAAGATATAAGGCAATTATGCAAGAATTATAGACATTTCCACCAAGTATGTCCATTTTTGTTACACTGAAGTGTAATTTACACATGGTGAAAAGTAGGGTTTCTTACTAGCATCTAACAATTAAAAAATAAAAAAATGAAAGACTATTTTTCTAAAGTCATAGGAAAAGAGATCCTAGGCATTTAGTCAAATTTGGTAACTAATTTGTAGCATAATTATTTTCCTATTCTTTATGCATCTTTATTGATTGCAGCATTCTCTTGAATCATACCTAGAAACAAATTGAGCAGAAGATCAGCAGAAAATTAATAGCAAGGAAAAATTGAGACTAGTCATCTTATATAGAGAAACCAAGAAGTTTTATTGCTTTTATTATTTTAAAATCATCTGTGAATTCCTCTTTAAGAGAAGCCCTTAATAGTTCCCCAGTAGTACCAGCATTGCACAGTATTATCCAGTAATGAAAGAGAATGTTAATAAAATCATTTCTTTTTTATGTTGTAATGGATCAAAGTTGCAACTTCAAAATACCAATGATAAAAACGAACCTTTTAAGATTCTAGGTTACTGCTTTCCAAGGATAATATTCATTAACTAGAGTTCACTTCTCATGCTCTGGATTAAAGAAATTATTTGCAAGCAAGCAAGAAAAATTTCATCTTTAATTTGTTAATCATAAGGCAATACTTTTTTGAAACAGTATTGTGTCTTAAGAATGGATTTTTAATTTAAATCACGAGGCAGTCATATCCTATGGTAGAAGCTTTCGATGGTTGGTTGCCCTGAAGGTGGTGTTGCATGCAAGGAACTATTTGCTAAAAAAAAAAAAAAATTGCCAATTGATTTATTTTCCAGACAAAACCATACAATACTATTTAAATACCTGAAATATAAAAATGAATACTAACAAAGCAGCCAACTATTCCACTGTAGAGCATAAAATTTCCAAGTGTTGTGAAGAGTATCATAAATACCTATCTTAAGAAGCTCAATTAAAGTTTGGAAATAATAATTTTGTTGTTAAATCTCTAAAG
>CAUYRT010022185.1:0-34687 GCA_963574885.1 Lepilemur ruficaudatus
TGGCCCTGCCACTTGCCATCTTTGGGGACTTGGGGCAAGCCACTTGACTCTCTGAACTTCAGTTTCCTCCTCTGTAAAATGGGGATACAGCTGTGTCTGCCTCATAGAGTGGTTGAGAGTGTTTCATGAGATAGTATCTATTAAGTAACCAGCACACAGTGTGCCCTGGTAAGGCAGCAGTTACCTGGCCGGGGAGATCACACACAACTGGCACTCAGGAAATGTCTGGACAATGAATCAAACACTTTTCCTTTCTCTTTTTGTCTGCCAAATATTTGTTCTTTACCTAGAAAGCCAGTTGAGATCAGAAAGCTCCAATGTGGGACTGCAAACTAGTACAACCTTGGTGGAAAGTAATTTGGAGATACCTCAAAGATCTACAAGTAGAACTGCCATTTGATCCAGCAATCTCATTACTGGGCATCTACCCAAAGGGAAAAAAGGCATTCTATTAAAAAGACATCAGCACTCGAATGTTTATAGCAGCACAATCCACAATTGCAAAGATGTGGCAACAACCCAAGTGCCCATCAATATATGAGTGGATTAATAAAATGTGGTATATGTATACCAAGGAGTTCTTATATTACCCTGGATAGAGCTGGAGCCCATTCTGCTAAGTGAAGTATCACAAGAATGGAAAAACAAACACCACATGTACTCACCATCAAATTGGTATTAACTGATCAACACTTAAGTGCACATATAGTAATTACATTCATCGGGTGTCGGGCAGGTGGGAGGGAGGAGAAGGGGATGGGTATATTCACACCTAATGGGTGTGGTGCTCACCGTCTGGGGGATGGACATGCTTGAAGCTCTGACTCGGCGGGGCAAGGGCAATATATGTAACCTAAACATTTGTACCCTGGTAATATGCTGAAATTAAAAAAAGTAAATTTTTTTTTTTAAAAAAAGAAGAAATGAAATTTAAAAAAAAGAAAGTTCTGATGCTTCAAAACAAAGCTGTGGGCTGGAAGCAGGGGCACAGCTGCTGTGCCCTTTGGGGGCTTCATCTGACTGCGCTGAGCACGGAGTCTGCACAGTGGGAGGCTCCCCTGGAACCCCCATGGGGATTGGGCTAATGGGCTTTTCAGTTACTTGCCCTTTCTAATTACAGTATATTGTCATTTTAAAAATGTTTTTTATTATAAAAGTAATATATGTTCATTAAAACAAAGGCTGATATTGAGCTTATGATGTACTGAGCACTAACATGTCTTAATTCATTGACCTGCACAATAATTTGACAGCATAGGTACTTATTATTTTCCACCTTTTATGGGTAAGTAAACTGAGGCACAGTAAGGTTAAGTAACTTGCCCAGAGTCATCCAGCTGAGAAATAACAGAGCTAGGATGTGAGCCCGGGCTGTCTGTTTCCAGAGTTTCTCTCTTTTTTTTGTTTTTGTTTTTTTTGAGACAGAGTCTCGCTTGTTTGCCTGAGCTACAGTGAGTGCCATGGTGTCACCCTAGCTCACGGCAGCCTCAAACTTCTGGGCTCAAGCGATCCTCTTGCCTCAACCTCCCCAGCAGCTGGGACTACAGGCACCTGCCACCAGGCCTGGCTAATTTTTTGTTTCTATTTATAGTTGCCTGGCTAATTTTTTTCTATTTTTAATAGAGACGGGGTCTCACTCTTGATCAGGCTGGTCTTGAACTCCTGAGCTCAAGTGATCCTCCCGCCTCGGCCTCCCAGAGTGCTAGGATTACAGGAGTGAGCCTCCGCGTCTGGCCCAGAGTTCCTCTCTTAATCACTACACTCTCATGTCCTATTGTCTATATGTCTTAGTGTACATATGTGTGAAAATACAGGCAAATAAAAATACATTGAAGATAATCTGTACTCTTAATATCCAGAGATAACCGCTGTCATTGCTAACAGTATAGTGAGGAGTCATACACATAAGGGATAACGTAAGACAAAGTCACGTTTGAATTCTGGCTTCACTGTTTATGGGCGGTGTGACCTTGGTCTCGGAAACAGATGAAAATACTGGGGGAGGGAAGGTTTTTCTTGGCATTGATATCAAAGACAGAAAACAAAAGTTGACAGATGTTACATATGAAAATTAAGAACTTTTGGATGAAGAAGAGCACAAAACAAAACATAAAGTCAAATATCAAACTAAGAAAAAGAATAGTTGCTTCATATGTAATAGAAATGTGGTTAATCTCTTTACCATATATGGAGAACTATTTAAAAATCAGTAAGAAGTAGACCTCACTAAAAATGGGAGAGTCTACCAAAGAACTATAAATGGCCAATAAATGTATGTTCGACCTTGTGAATAACCAAAAAGAAATAACTAAAATGATGAAATGTGATTTTTACACATCAGATTTGGTAACAATTAAAAAGACAGACAATGAACGGGACGTGGTGGCACCTACATGTAGTCCCAGCTACTCAGGAGGCTGAGGTGGGAGGATCGCTTGAGCCCAGGAGTTCAAGGCCAGCCTGGGCAACAAAGTGAGACCCCGTCTCAAACAAACAAAGAATAAACAGACAGACAAAAAAGACTGACAATAACCAGCGTTGGCCAGGATGCAGATGCTTTCCTAGACTGCAGGGGGTGGGGGTGCTGGTAAATGCATTCTGGAGATAAGTTGGGAGCATATATCTAAATCCTTATCCATAAGCCCACCACTTGGCCTAGTATTTCAACTTCAAATTTAGGTGGGTCACCTCATCTGGCAAACTTGGGGCTATGGGTAAATACAGCTCTATCGCCTGGAGGTATAATAAAAATAGCGTAACCCTATCCTATCCAAGTAGGAGCGCATTAACAGGAGGTACTTGCTGGACTAGCATTGCTCCCTGTAATGTGGACCAGCATAGCGGCTGAACTATTGACCAGACCGGATGTCTTTTCCAACATGGAAAAGTTTGGGTATAGTAAATGACATTAACAACTTGAAAGAGTCTTAGAGATGACATTGTCTCTTAGCTCAATGATTCCAGAGGCCTGAAAGGGTTTAAGTTATATGTTTGCTGAGACAATTTGGGTTCTAGCTTTAGTCCTAATACTTACTAGGCTTGTCACCTACTGCAAATCACTTAAAATTCCTGAACTTTGGTTTCTTCATTTATATCATTTCCTTCCGTTAGCTCCACTGCTAGGCTGTAAAAATATGTATGTAGTATTCCTGTCTGCCAACTGCTATATCTGCAGCCTCATTCCCAACACAGAGCAGGTACTCAGTTAATGTCTGCTGGTGGGCTAAACTAATAATTAGAAACTAAAAAATATAAGTATTATCATGCATGCCTCAGAAGGATGCTATGAGGTTTAAATGATATAGCAATATAATTCATGGGAAAGTGGCTATATTATTTTAAATTTTTAAAATGTGGATATAGTTGTGGTACCTAACTTAAAAAGAAATTAATGTAAATGGCCTAATAATTGAAAGTTATTTTAAATCATTACAGCTTATGTATTTACAAGTATTCTGAGAAAAACAGGATATAGTTAATCTGAAGGCTCAGAAGATTTCAGTTATTGCTTAAGAAGGACAAGGCTTTAGAGATAAAATAGTCTATGAACTTCAATCAGGTAAATTCTCCAAACATGTTCAGATAAAAAAGTCAAATGTTAATTCCCTATGCTATAGCACATTCATAATACATAATATTGTACCATATTTTAAAAAGAGATTTATGTTTACTAATATTGAAAGATCTAAGACATACTGTTAAATAAAAAATAAAAAATAAAATATGAAAATATTTATATAAAGAAAAATCAACCTACATATTTCTAGATGTTCAAACCTATGTGTACATAAATATCTCTAAAAAGGCCTAGAAGATACACACCCTACTGACAATAGAGATTTGCCTTTAAGGAGGGGAGTGAGACTGCATAAGGGCAAACAGGGACTTGTGCTTTATTGGCATTGCCTGAAATTTTTAAATAGCAGGAATGTGAAAAAAATACATGAAAGCATATTACTAGTCCATAGGACCCCATAAGTCTTACCTGAATATTGAAGCTGGAAGGGCTACCTATATTGTTTAATTTTTTTTTTGAGACAGAGTCTCACTCTGTCACCCTGGCTAGAGTGCTGTGGTGTCATCATAGCTCATTGTAACCTCAAACTCTCGGGCTAAAGCGATCCTCTTGCCTCAGCCTCCCAAGTAGCTGAGACTATAGGTGCTCACCACAACGTCCGGTTAAGTTTTCTGTTTTTTGTAGAGACAGGATCTTGCTCTTGCTCAGGCTGGTCTCAAACTCCTGACCTCAAGCAATCTTCCCGCCGTGGCCTTGCAGAGTGCTAGGATTACAGGCATGACCCACCTGTTGTTTAATTTTATACAAATCAGGGTGTAGTTCTTGGTCCTCATGTGGGGGGAGCACTATAATGTTCAGTAACATGACATTCAGGTATTCTTTCATGGAGTAAAATAGTTTTCCCACAGAGAAGAAAAGCTCAATGGCTGATAGCACTGAAATCTAATATTAAATATCATACTAAAAAAAAAGCACCCACAAAATTAAAAGGTTAAGGAAAAACATATTTGCTAGATATATGTAGTGGTAATTGGAAGACAGTAATTAAGAATTCTCATTAGAGTTAGAATTACAATATAGCCTTTGAATACATTATTAAATGAATTACATTTATTTCTTTTTTCGTTTTAACACATTTAATTTGTCCAGTCCATCAGACAAAAAGACATGTTGACTAGATACAACGTAATTTCTACAGCGTGAGGAGACTCACGCATCATTACCTGATCGTTTGCATTGTTGATTATTTTCATGACTCCGAAGCTCCCCTCCGTTGTTACAATTCTTCCTTCCCTAAGGATTTCCTTATTGCTGGCTGTTCTTCACTTTGCCCTAAGAGCTCTCCTTCGTCCGCATACTTCCTTTCCTGGGACGGCCCTCCATCATATGATATTCTCTGTAGGTCACCTCCGTCTGAAAGAGGCCTCTGTGTGTGGGGCAGGCTTTGCTCCCGGAAGTCATAACTGACTGGTGGGTCTCTCATTGCTCCAGGACCACCATGCTCATCCTCAGGTCTCAAAGACTTACGTTTGTCCTCCTGATTCTCATACATACTAAGCCTCTTTTCAACCACTTCACGAATCAACACTGAAAAGTTATATGTTCAGAAATCACTATGATTTTCATATTTTAGTATGGACTTGCAGGTAAGTATAAAACATTCACTAAGCCTCATCCCTTTCCTATATCATAACCTTTTGTAAAAGTCAGCATACTTAATTTCTTTTTTAACCCCGCAGCATACTTAATTTCTACACCATTTAATGCATTGTATATGAATTATATTCTCTGTCTGTTTTAAAGACTATCATTTATAAAGTAATGATGGAAGACATTAGTACAGATCAAATTATAGAAGAGCTAAAAATAATATTAAGGATAAAATTTGCGACTTTGTTAATATAACCAATATATTGAAAGTTTAAGTACTAAAACCATAAAATTAATATTTCTTCAATTTGTTCTTTCTACTGAAAATTTTAGAGATGGCTTTTAAATAAAATAAGAGAACTTACTGTCAAGCACTGTTCTTCCCACCATGCTGTATTCCATGGTTTTTTCAACTTCATTCATTAGCCATGGAAGGAATCCCATCTCAATATCTATAATTAAAATAATTCCATTAAGTGATATTTATAAATCACTAGAGACAGCAAGAATGTGTTTTTCTCCTAATGTAAAAGATTCATCAACATTGGTTTCTTAATATGAAATGTTAAATAAAGTCATAGAATGTAACTTTTGCCATGTTCTCTATATATGTTCTGGTTAGTTTTCTTTCCATGGCAGAAATGATATTTTAAAAACTACAAGGACTTCCTTGGAGTCAAGGCATTTGGAGCTGACTTTAGAGCTGAAATCTGGGGCAGATCAAGGAGGTGGGGAAGGATGTCGATCTGGGAGAATGCCAATCCAAATGCAATGCAAATCTGGGACTAAGCATGCCAGTAAAAAGAATGCCCCCACCTGAAGCCCAGGGCCTAATGGAAGCTGATCAGACTCAGAGGATACAAGTCAGAGGCATCTGAGGAGGGAGCCATCTAGAAATGGGTCAAAAACTAGGTATTCCCATTAGTAGTAAGTTACTCAGACTGAAACGGAAATCTACTGTGTAAGCATTTAAAAAACATGGTCCATTATAATATACATTTTAAAGTTTCAAAATAGCTTTTCGGGGGGCAGGCATCTAATTTTATTTTTCAATAGGATGACAATAGACCGTGTGATAGGATACTATATTGCTACTATAAGTAATTTTAATCTCAGGCATGAATTTCATTTGGTTTCATCAAGGTTTTAAATTGATCTAAAACTGACTTTTTTGGCAATCCGTGATAGAAAAAAAGGTTACTGCTCTCTGTGACTAACAGTAAGACGCCTAGCCAGAACCCAAGAAGGTAGAATAGTAGCACAGAATGAACATGAACTTGGAGTCAGAGTTCCAAGTCAGTGTGAGACCCAAACACTTCCACTAACTGAAGGTTTGGGAGCAAGGCATTTAACTTCTCTGAGCTTCAGCTTCTACTTCTGAAAAATGGAAATTATATCTGTCCTATCTTCCTCACAGGGTTATTGGGAGGATCAAATGACATCACATATGAAAAAACACTATGTAAATTGGAAAGTGCTATGTAAATGTAAACTAATAATACTTGTCTGTGATCTGACCTCTATGTATTGAATTGAATATGTAATCAGTGAAAATTAACATTACTAACATTAATAAAATACTATAGGCCAATGAAATTAATAAAATACTATTAGCCTATACACAAAGCACTGTGGATTTAAGTACTTTACAACCTGTGGAAGGAGGGTGGCAGTGGGGACACACAGCCCTTCCCTCCCACTGGCTGACCACCTAGGGGTGGGCTTTGAGGGATGAGGACAGATAGCTATCAGGCCATGATAGCTGCCTCCAAAGGGTTTTTGATTGGAATAGGAAGTCAGCTGAGAAAAAGTTAATAACTATTTTTACATACATACTGCTTTATAGTTTACAAAAAGTTTCATATACTTTGACTTAACTCCTAAATACTCCTCATTTCACACATGATGAAACTAGAAGTCATAAAGGCAGTTAATGATGAAGCTGGGACCCTAACTCAAGTTTTTGATATCAAGTACATATTTCTTTCTACTATCCAATGTTGCTTCTCAGTAAAGAAATAATACACCTCGTATTATCAACAGCTCTTACTTAAAACAATTGTAATTGACTTTTGTACTTGTTTCAGAGCTAGAAAGTTCCAACTCAAAAAAAAAGGGGGCATCAGATAAATTTAACCATTAAGAGGATGCTTATTAAAGCAGAGTTAATCTTACAGAAATATCCACAAACCTCTTTCAATGGGATCATAAAAGTAGCCACTATCCCTGAGACTGCTAAAAACAGATGGGAGAAGGTCAGCCAGGTAACGCTGCGCAAACGCACGGGCGGCGATTTTTTGTGATGTCTCGTTATGCTTGGTCACTATTTCCCACTGCTGGCGCTTCCGACGCTCCTGCAAAGGGTAACATAGATGGTTTGTAGCTCTTGTGCTCTCCCCAAATACCAAATCCAGTGAAGTAAATAAGTGGGAGTATTTGGGCTTATCAAAAAACGGAGAGCAAAGTGTCTATCAATCAAAGGTTTGTATTTTTCAAGATTCTATTGAACTTCAACAACTAGTAGGCACTGAATTCAAAAAGATATCAAATATGGAGCTTAAGGTAAAATTCATCTCCTGATCCATTTTCTAGTAAAATAATTTCAAGATATACATGCCCGATTACATGAATGATATAAAGATAGTTATATGTATTTTAATAAAACATTACTGATAAGAGAATTATAATTATTTAGAAATCTTCAATGAAAGAACTTGGGCCAATGAATGAACTCGTTTGTAATAATTCTTTGAATTCATAAAGCTGACATGGTTCTGAAGATTATGAAAGCCTCTTATTTTTGCTGTTGTTTCCTTTAGACCATGTACTATCTATAAAGCTAATGAACCCTCTACTCTCATGTGGAAGTGGGAGCATTAACATATTTTCTAATTAAATCTATTTTTAAAGTTTAAGCAAATATAAATCTATGTAGTTTGTATTCCTTTTTCCATATTTTCCTAATAGCAAAAAAACAAATATTTTTGACAAAGATTTCACAGATTATGTCAACAAAGCTTGTTTTTTCAGTATTTTATATTCGTAAATGTCTTGCATTTGTACAATCCTTATTGTAAGACCTATTATGTTCTTTATTAATTAATTACTCATTTTGGAGGAAATCTTAAAGTCCATTTGATTAGTTATTGAGTAGAATTTCTCAACTACTAAGCTATTCTTCATAGTAAGTTAGGGCCTTTGGGAAATTATTTTAATTGTTTCAGGTATTCAGGCACTACTTTATGCTTCATTCATTCAGTAAACAAAGGTGGCAGTTACTGCCAGAATCAGAAAGATCCTTAAAGATTACTGTGTCTAGTGTTTCCTAACTGCAGGCTGTTGGCATATTTTTAAAAACTGAATTGTAAAATTTCTCTTGTTGAAGATTTTAAAACCCTACAATCTGAAAAATACTCTGTAAGGACCCAGGTAGTTCTGGTGTATCCCTAGGGGTATAGAGAAGGGCTTGGCCGCTGAGAAAAAGACCCAGGACTCTATCCAGAATTCTTACCCCCAATCTCTTTCCAATACACTCCACTTTTTCTGTCCTTCCTTCCTTATGCCCCTAACTTATGGCAAATCAATGTATGCATTTCTTTCTCTAGGACTGCTGATATTTAAGAGTGCCTTCCAATTAGGACACAAGTCATTTAGTAACTTTCATTACATTTAGGAATTTTTGGAAACTCAATCTAGGTACATTTATGTAAGCTGAATTTAAAACATGTAATTCAGTCCATGAAGATCTATGATCTGTAGGAGAGCCAGGCTGGGTGCAGTGGCTTGTGCCTGTAATTCTAGCACTTTGGGAGGCTGAGGCTGGAGGATTGCTTGAGGTCAGGAGTTCAAGACCAGCCTGAACAAGAGCAAGACTCCGTCTCTATAAAAAACAGAAAAACTAGCCAGGTGTGGTGTGACGGCTCTCGCCTATAGTCCTAGCTGCTCAGGAGGCTGAGGCCGGAGGATTGCTTGAGCCCAGGAGTTTGAGGTTGCATTGAGTTAGAGACCTTGTCTTAAAAAAAAAAAAAAGAGGAGAGACCTGAGCAACAAATACTATAATACTATAGATCTTTTCCTAACATATTCCCAAAGATCTTTAGTTTAATGATATGCCATGTGTAATTTCGAACATACTGTGTTAAGTAACTAAAAGACTGTCCAAGAAAGAAAAATAGAATTCTATACTTTTTCTTCTCGGTGTCTCCTCTCTTGCTCTTCAAGTCGCTGAACTTCAGCAAGTTCAATATTCCGAATTTCCTCATACGTATGCTGCATGGCCCGCAGGTTAGCCAACTCCTCTTCTTCCATTACTTCCAGAAGAGACTGCTCAATTGTCTTTCCCACCAAAACCTCTAACATTGGTTTAACTTCAAGATCAAAGTCAAAGAGCTTAAACACAAAAAATAAAGCAAACAAAATTTTAATCATGAATTGAATACTCAACAAAAAATATAAAGAAGAACAGTAGTAAGAGAATATATTTAGTAAGTGTCTTCTGTGTGCCAGACACTGTGCTGGCGCTTTATTTATGGTTCCTAATCCTCAAAATGACCAGCATTTTGTTTACAGGCAAATATCTATTAAATCAACATTATGAAAAAAAACACTATACATTCATCAAAATGAACCGTGATACCCAACAATTTTAAGCTCAAACTTGGAAACCCAGGGAAAACATCCCTGTCTTTCTTATTCTCTGTTTTTTCTGCTTGATTTTTGCTGGTTGTCTTGTAACAACAGTGTGATGAACTAAGGAACAAGAATAATGGATAGTCTGGTGATTCATCTTTAGGATTTACAAACAAATATACCCTTCTGTGTAGTTTCTGAAGACTTATTTCTAAATTTCACTGATAGTTCTTTCAAGTTCCTTCAAGCCTTAAATCTAATTTAGGTCATTATGCATATAATCATTGCCTTCTCTCCTTCAATTTCATAAACTGGGCTGGGCGGGGTGGCTCACGCCTGTAATTCTAGCACTCTGGGAGGCCGAGGCGGGAGGATCGCTCAAGGTCAGGAGTTCGAAACCAGCCTGAGCAAGAGCGAGACCCCGTCTCTACTAAAAATAGAAAAAAATTAATTGGCCAACTAAAAATATATAGAAAAAATTAGCTGGGCATGGTGGCGCAATGCTGTAGCCCCAGCTACTTGGGAGGCTGAGGCAGGAGGACTGCTTGAGCCCCAGGAGTTTGAGGTTGCTGTGAGCTAGGCTGACGCCACGGCACTCTAGCCTGTGGGCAACAAAGTGAGACTGTCTCAAAAAAAAAAAATAAATAAATAAAATAAACTCGCCTATTTATGCATTCCACACTGATATGAAGATATAATTATTTTAAGATTTTTTTTTTTGGGCTGGGCGTGGTGGCTCACGCCTGCACTCTTAGCACTCTGGGAGGCCGAGGAGCAAGGATTGCTTGAGGTCAGGAGTTTGAGACCAGCATGAGCAACAGCGAGACCCCATCTCTACTAAAAAAAATAAAAATAAAATTAGATGAGCAACTAAAAATAGAAAAAAAATTTGCCGGGCTTGTTGGTAGCACACACCTGTAGTCCCAGCTACTCAGGAGGTTGAGGCACGAAGAATGCTTGAGCCCAGAAGTTTGAGGTTGCTGTGAGCTAGGCTCACAGCTAGGCCCACAGCACTCTAGTAGCCTGGGCAACAGAGCGAGACTGTCTCAAAAAAAAAAAAAAAAAAAAAAGACTTTTTAAACAGAGTATCTGTATAAAAGTTATGTAATCCACAAGCAACTAAGAGTAGAATCTCTTACACAAGGGAGATTGTATTTCCTTATTTGGTACAAATCTACCTTACATATATACATTGAGTATGTAAACAAAATTCAAATGTGTAGAATGACTTTGTTTCTAATCAGCAAAGAAACCAGAACATAGTATTTAACAAGATTTCTGAGTACTACAGGATAAAGCCATTATAGATAATATCTGGAAAGAAATCCAAAAAGTAGAATGTTTCTGACTGTGAAGCAGTTCTTACTCGCAGTAAGCTTTACCTAAACCTAACTTTACTCATTTATAAAGATAATAGAGGAAAACCCACAGAATGTCCTGTACCTCTCCTTCTAGTATTTGAGTGTCCACATCTTTGCCAGTTTTGGCAGGAATAAAGAGTGGTGTTGATGGTCTGTCCAAAAATGCATCTGTTTGGCATTCCATATCAACTTCTATTATGCGGTCAGCAATTTCTTCAAGGTATAATTCTAAAAAGAGTATCATATATGTTGAGTTTAAAATTCTGGCCTATTTCAAGCATATATGTGTATTTGAAATTTTAGCCTCTTTAGAAGAGAATTAAATGGATCAGAAAATAAGTCAGAATGAAAATGCTCAAATGTGGAGTTCAAACGACATAATTGAACTATTAATAAAAGTTTTTATATATTTGGAAGACCATGAGTCAGTCAAACTGGAACATTAACTGAATATCTAGAAAGCACAGAGCTTTGTATTTGAAAATGGAACCAAAGAAGAACATGGTACACCAATGTGTATAAGATGCAAAGTGTAATAGTGGATGAAAAGTTAACAATACATGTATATATAACTGAGTCCTAAGACAGTATAGTATAAAGATTTGAAAATTTCTGGATATTTTAAAAAATCATGTTCCAAGTCACCATGTTATCTATGTTCTCACTACCCTATAGATTATAAACAGTTGTATGAAAACAAATTTCATGTTAGGAATAACTGATAGTAGGCAGGGGCAATGTGGTATCATACAAAGAACACGAGCAATGGAGTCAGACGTTAAACATAGGACCTGGCAAGTTACGTCCTCTCTGGGCCTCAGTTTCTTCATCTGTAAAAGGAATCGTAACTATTTGTCACATGGAATCTTTGTAATAACAAAGGAGATGCTAAGGTAAAGGACTTGGTGAAGTCTCTGAGGAAATACTGGTAAAGAACCAGGTATAGTCTCTGACGAGATATGCAACAAAAGGTGGCTGCTATCACATCACTTAACATTCTGGCGGTGTACACAATCGCTCAAACTCAGCTCTCACAGAATTACAACTGTACTGCCTAATGACAGGCATACACTTATTCTAGATTTGGCACAAGGGTACGGGGAAAGGGCACGGACTGGTTCTTTTCCTTTGCCTTTACTACCCAGAAATAATGAGGAATAATCCCAGTTTGAGAATAGAGTATGTGAAAAGGACTAAGAGAGAATGAGTTTGGTCACAAAATTATGTTTTTTAAACCCTACCTCAAACTTCCAGCCATATCCAATATAATATATACACTGTATTTGTTTAATGAATGGACTTCCCTACCACGTGATTAGGGAAGTAGTGGCTAGCATAGGAGACGCATACGTGACACAAAGGCCAAATAAAAATGAACTGACACAGTAAACAAAGGAGCCACAATGCCAAAGGCATGGTCACACACCTGTTTGTACATCCACATGCTTTCTGCCTTCCACGGGTTCAGGTGTTCGTGGTCGGAGCTGCTCTTGGGCTCGTTTTCTGGCAAGAGCCCTCCTCTTAGCCTGCTGCTGTCTCTGAAGCTCTAGAGGATCAGGCTGTCCATGCTAATAGGGACAGAAAAGGCTTCTAGAATTCATAAAATATTTCTCGAAGCAAACAAGAGCTGCCATTCCAAAAGTAATTCCGGGTTAGTCCTAAACCATCTGTTATAATTATGCTTCACAATTACCAGTGACTTGATTAGTAAAATTTTCTTGGAACTTTGTCAGGTAATTACAAAGGTGTCTGACAAAGCATAAAAGTAACTTCAAAGTATGGCTATTAACTGGAATAAATGGGAACAGAGTCCTATCTAATAAACTGTTTTTTCTCATTTAAGCATTTTTATCATGAATTCCTCTTGTGCCTAGTAAAAACTGACATAATCATTCACTTACAATAAACTTTAATGTGTAGTTGAGAAATTGAAAAGCTTTAGAATTTATTAAAATTTGAATTTCATTTGGACAGAATTTCCTGGAAAAATATATTAGCTCACAAAGAAAACATCCTCAGTCCAAATGAAACCTCTCCAAGTGCACAAAATGACAGGTTAAGGGATTAAAAACATAATTATTCACAGTTCTGTAATATTTGCAGGCCCTTGATGTGGTATCTGCATCTTATTTTATAGTCATTCTCTATAGCTGGCCTTCCTTATCTCAAGGTAAATATGAAAAGAAAGGGGAAATATGAAAGTATTTGGTGAGAAAAATTTTAATATTTAAAATTAGAATTCTAAACATGTTTTAATTGAAGTGACCATGTAACATTAAAGTTTTTTAAAAACAGAAGAGAGAATTGCCTATCATTCTATATGATTTAAATACATATCGTTTTTGAGCTTGTGATGATACTGTACATGCTTTATACTGTCCCTCTAATTTAACACTATCATAAACTTTCCCTCATCTTGGCATCATGCAGTGGAAATATGAGCATTGGCTCTGAAGCTCAAATTCCAACTCTTCAATTTATTAATCCTAGGATTAGTAAGTCTTGGACTCATAACCTAAGTTTTCAGATACTCAGTTTTCTCATTGCATAATGAAAATATTAATAACATCTATCTGAGGTTTTAGTTGTAAGGAACAAATCACATGGCAACGTAAAGAGCTTAACACAATACCTGCCACAGAATAGCTCTTCTCCTTCATAGTTATGATATCCTTTCATTATAAAGTAATACAACCACATTATGAAAAAAGGGAAAGAATCGTCTATAATTCCATTTTAAAAATCTAATTACTAATATCATTTTGGGATCATTCAGTGAAGACTTTTTTCCTTTGTGTATTTATTCTACACTATTATAGTATCATGCTTGATTTATTTCCATTTTCTTCATGAAACAGAATGATAAATGTCAGTTCTTGAAAGATTTGGGGTGTTAACATAAATGCAACTCTGATCTGGTAACTCCTTTGCCGAAGTTACAGAGCAGAGTTACAGGGCTGGGGACCATAGTCCTGCCTCCCTGCTTTGTCTCTGGCTGTTCTCAGGGGTATTTCTCCTTTCAGGCAATTGCCATGCTTCCAATGAGTTTAGGCAGGACTCGTCTTCTGCCAGGGAACTCAAGATGGTGAAGAAGCTGGTCATCTACCTCAATCTCACTTTTCCAGTGTAGAAACCACGAGTCAGGGGGACAGCCTCTGCATGCTAGGTGCTGGGCAGACTGCAGGGAGGGGCATCATGGATATAGAATTCTGATTGTCTTACTGTCTGCTTGGAGCTTTTTCATTTCTCTCTGGCCCTAGGAACTGTCTCCTACTCATACTTGAGCTCTGGGATATTGCTGGTGATAATCTCTGCACTGCACATTTGTTGTTGGTTTTCTTTTCTTTTCTTTTTTTTCTGGTCAGTAGACTGGATGGAAAGTGTTGGTTTTCTATGTGGGAGAAAAGCCAGCCTGCTGCCATTTTGGAATCAGTAAAGAATAACCAGTTTCAGATGAGAAATCTACTGTCATTCAAATCATTGCTCTGCGTTAGTTAATATGTCATTTCTTTTTGGCTGCTTTGAAAATGGTTTTTCAGTTTTCAAAAGTTTGATTTTGATGTGTCTTGGCGTGAATTTCTTCAGGTTTATTCTTTTTGGAGTTCATTTAGCTTCTTGGATTCGTAGATCTTTATCAAATTTGTGGAATTTTCAGGCACTATTTCTTCAAATATTTTTTCTATCCCATACTTCCTTCTGGAATTCCAATAACATGAATGTAGATCTTTTTTTATTGTTTCTCAGCTTTCTGAGGCTCTTTTCTTTTGGTCTATTTTCTCTCTGTTGTTCAGCTAGGTAATTTCCATTGATTTGTCTTTGAGTTCACTGATTGTTTCCTGTGTCATCTCCAATATACTACTGAATCCACCCAGTGAGTTTTTGATTTTGATTATTTTTTAATTCTATAGTTTCCATGTGGTTCATTTTTGAATCTTCTGTTTCTTTGCTAAGATTTTATATTTTTTTCATTTGTTTAAAGAGTGTTCATAATTCTTCATTTTTGATTGAAACATTTTGATTGCTGCTTTAAAATCCTTAGGAGGCAATTCCCACTTCTGAGTCATCTTGGTGTTGTCATCTCTCGAGTGTTTTTTCTCATGCAAGTTGTGACTGTCCTGCTTCTTGTATGATGGGTGATTTTTGATTGTATCCTGGATATTGTGGGTATTATATTCTGAGACTTTGGATCCTACTTAAGCTTTCAGCGGGAAGACACTGCTTTTGTTTTAATGTATAAGTCTGAGTGGAGTTGGAAGTCAACTCCATGCTGGGCTCCACTGACACCATCTCAACCAAAGCAGAGGACCAATCTGTCCCACTTTATTGGTGCCAGGTGGGGGCTGCAGTTCAGCTCATTCCTAGGCTCTGGTATCGGGGTAGGAATGAAGAACCGACTAGCACTGCCTTATACTACCTGTTCTTCCTTGTTCCTACCAGATAGGATTGAATATTCAGCTCCCCTCTGGCTTTGCTCAAAACACAACAGAAAAAGTGGGGCACTAACTTGTACTATCTCTTACTACCTCACTGCTGCTAGGTGGAGGAAGAAATTCAGTTTTCTGTTCCACCCTTGTTGATACCACCTTGGTAGGGGAAGCAGGCGACCCCTGGAGGTCTTAATGCAGAACATTGAAGACAGGGCTAAAGCACATACATTCTTAATAAGTTTTCTAGATGATTCCGATTCATGGCCAGTTTTAGGAATCACTGCTTCAGGCAGTCTAACATTCCATATACAGATGTTCCCTGACTTATGATGGTTTGACTTTATGATGGTGCCAGAGCAACACCCATTAAGTAGAAACTCTACTTCAAGTACTCATATGACCATTCTGTTTTTCACTTTCAGTACAGCATTCAATAAGTTACATGGGATATTCAACACTTTACTATAAAATAGCCTTTGTGTTAGATGATTTTGCCCAATCATAGGCTAATGTAAGTGTTCTGAGCACGTTTAAGGTAGGCTAGGTTAAGCTATGATGTTTGGTAGGTTGGGTGTATTAAATGCATTTTCAATTTATAGTATTTTCAACTTACAATGGGCTTATTGGGATGTAACCCCATTGTAAGTAGAGCAGCATCTGTATTATTATCACCTTGTATTCAGCACTTATATGTAATGTACTGTTTATGGATTCACTATATTTCATTTCTGTGCCAAGAAATCATCACCCTTAGTATCATACCATGTCTTACTCCTCTCTGTATCCTAGGTACTCAGCACAGGACCTAAAACTCAACAAATATTTGTTGAGTGAATTAAAAGAAGCATAATTCAGACTTTTTGATTAAATAATAATTACATTAGACTATGAAATAATGTAAGCAAACCTAAAGGTATTAGAGCAGTGCTATGTAAAGTGTGGTCCTCAGATTAGTGCTGTCTGTGAACTGTTTGAGCTGGTCTATAACAATTTAAGTACAGAAATTGAGAGTAAAATTTTAGAAACTTTTATAGTAGCTTGCCAGAATTCTATTCAATCTACTAAAAAATTAGGGCTTGTAATTTTTTACTATTTTTAATTGTGGTTAAACACAAATAAAATTTACCACCTTAACCATTTTTAAGTGTACAGTTCAGTGGCATTAAGTACACTCGCATTGTTCTGTAACCATCACCACTGTCTACCTCTAGAACTCCTCACCTTACAAAACCGAAACTCTGTACCCATTAAACAATAACTCCTTGTCCCTGTTCCTCTCGACCCCTGGCAAACACCATTGTGCTCATATTAATATTTGTACGTCTTTTTTAAAATTTCTTTTTCTAGGAACTCATCTTTATTTTATGAATGTTTTAATCTGCAATGGATTACAACAAACTGATCCTTCACCGCAGATAGTATGAGTGCTCGGTGTTAGACTACTCAAATTGAACTTACCAGCTGCCCCGTCTGTAATGCATAAGTGTTGCCTCGGATCACCCTTCTGTCATACATTATGTTTCCATAACGCATAGGTTCTTCCTCTCTGTAAAACAGAAAATAGAGTGCTGGTATCTATGAAGTAAACTTTCTTTTTTTTTTTTTTGGACACAGTCTCGCTCTGTTGTCTGGGCTAGAGCACCGTGGCATCAGCCTAGCTCATAGCAACCTCAAACTCCTGGGCTCAAGCAATCCTTTTGTCTCAGTCTCCTGAGTAGCTAAGACTACAGGCCTGTGCCACCATGTCTGGCTAGTTTTTTCTAATTTTTTTTCCACTGTCCAGCTAATTTCTATTTTTAGTAGAGATGGGGTCTCGCTCTTGCTGAGGTTGGTCTCCAACTCCTGACCTCAGGCGATCCTCCCGCCTCGGCCTCCCAGAGTGCTAGGATTACAGGCGTGAGCCACCACTCCTGGCCAAACTCATTTTCGACAGGATTTAGACAAAGAAGAAAATATTTCAAGACCATATATTTCTGTTTTAGCATGACCATAAAATAAGGAGATAAATGACTAGCATTTATGTAATGCTTACTATACACCAGGTCATTCACCTACATTATTTATTGCTCATAATAACCTTCAAGTTGGGAACTCTGATTCCTACTATTTAATGAAACAGGAAATAGACTCAAAGAAATCTGTCCAAGGTCACCTTGCTAGTAAGTGGTAGATTTAGATTTAGGCTGTATATCTGTATGACTACTTAACAAATGTGAAAATGGCCCATCTGAAAATGTGAAAATGGCCTGCTCTAACGGACTGCAAAATACTTGATTCAAAGGTTGAAAAGTTACTTTAATAAAAGAATCAGGCTTAAAAAAATAAGTCAAATTTCTCATTGTTTTTTAAAACTAAGGATTTTTTTTAAGTTATCATTTAAAACATTAATAAAATTTTAATTTCAGGGACCAGAATAAATGATCAATAGTAAAAAATACAAATACACAGTTAATATTTTCATTCAAAGTTGTTTAAATGATATCCTATTTATAGCTATGAAGCCAAACATTGACCTCCACCAATAATAGCACTCTATCAGAAATGACTTCAAGTGCGGTGTAAGTTGCTTTTGTATTATACATTGAAGCCACTATTAAACATCCTGACATATTTCACTGCTCATCTTAATTGACCTCTGGGCAGTGTTAAGCTCAGGTGGCCACTCCTTCACTGAAGCACTCTCTTTTCTAGGCCTTTGTGATACTACCATATTCTTCTGATTATTTTTCTGCTGCTTCTCTGGCTCTTTTTTGGTCTTTGTTTGCAGTTCCTCCTGTCCTGGAAGATTTCCTCAGGGCTCAGCCTTCTTTTGGCCTTAGTTGGTCTCATCCATTTTCAAGGCTACAATTACAGTCCATATATCTAAAACTCACAATTTTATTTCTGGCTCAGAACTCCGCTTTCAATTCCAGGTATATCCAGTTGCCCAATGACATCTCATTGGATGTCTGGAAGGCAACTTCAAAATTGACTAATTATCACTCTCCCATTCCAACTCACTACCTCTTCAGTGTTTCCTATTTCATTAAGTAGTGCTACTAATCATGCAGTTGGCTTAATCCAGGAGCCTGAAGATCTTCCATGACTCTTTCCTATTCCCTATCCCCTACACCTAGCAAGTTGTATTTATTTTACCCCCCAAATCTTTCTTGCATCCACCCATTGCTCACTGATAACACTCTTTTACCTGGACTACTGAAAAAGTCTCTTAGTCTTTTAATTGTCTGCAACAACACTTTTACTGTAGCCATCAATCTTTTACAATGAAAAATCCAAACATAATACTTAGTTAAAGCCTCCAAGTGCTAATTGAAGTAATAATGAAGAAAAATTTTGGTTTGACACTATCCAAAACCAAAACAAAATCTAAAAAGAAAAAAATCCATAACACCTATTGTTGGTGAGGATATGGGAAAATAGTCTGGGTGTAAAGATATATTGTTCCATTTGTATTAAAAATGTACATGGTCTAGCAATTATACTCTTGAAAATCTGCCTCATAGAAATAAAAAGTCCAGGACACAAAGTTGTTCATTGAAACCTCTTTCATTTATAAGGATCCATTGTGATTATATAGGGCCCACCTGGATAAGCCAGGATAATGTCCCCATTTCAAAATCCTTAACCTCAAAGTCCATTTAACCGAATAAGGTAATACATTCACAGGTTCTGGGAATTAGCGTGAAGACATCTTTAGGGAACCATTATTCTGCCTACTACAATGATTTTAAATCTCATTTGATCAGAGTCAAATAAAAGATACGTTCTAAGGTAATTTTTTCATTTGCATTAAAAATGTTATTTTATTAGAAGGGTTATACATCTTTTACCAATGGATTTGTAAAATAAGGATGTCATCACAATTTTCTTGGGGCACATGCCTAAAGGTGAATTTAACGGTGTTTATGATCACTTAACCACCAATAACTACAGAAAAGATGTATTACATTTTCTTGTTTGTAAATTAGAAGACTAGTATTCCAATGTTCTCCTTTAGTTTTAAGATTTATGATTCTACAAAAAGGTGGAAGTTCTTGACTCACATTAGACTTGTGAGTCTAAACTTAAATTTCTAGGTCCTTCCAAATAAAAAACAGATATTCCCATTTCTGTATTTGTGTAATTGACTTTGCATACCTAAGTCTAAAACTTCACAGCTAGCCAGCTAAATTTCATCTTTTGGTTTCAACCCAGTTATATACCCAATCAAGATAATTTGGAACATTGACTTCCTTCAGTCATATTAAGTTATCCATTCCAGCCATGTATCGTCTGAAAAACTGAAAGATTTATCCAGTTCAACACAAAGTTTTGAACAAAGTAAGGACTTTACAGGATACAGACAGACTGACATAAAAGCCTATTTTTTGGATATGGTCATCTAGTCCCTCATCAGCCAAGCTTGGCTTTGATAGCAACTCAATATCACTTAAAAAAAAGTTAACTAAGAGAGGTCACCCATGCCCCTTCTTGCTTTATTCCACACCACGGGAGAGTTCTTTAGGGCAGAAATTTTACTTCGGCAGAGTGCAGACAGGGAAAGCAGCATAGGCGGCTTTCGCCCAGGCGAGATGGGGCGCAAATGGAGACCACATCGGGCCGGTTTGGTTACTCACGGCTGCAAGAAGTTGTCCCGGTAACGGCGGCGCTGGCAGGGCAGTGCCCGGGGCTGGCTGGTGTAGGTGTAGGTGTTCCCGGCCCGAGAGGTGCGGTCGGTCAACACAGAGGCCATGTCCGGGGTCGGACTGCCTCGCTTTCGGTGAAGCTTGGTTTTGAAGCAGGTGGGCGCTAAGGCGTCGTAGGAGCCGGAAAGATGTAAGTAGTGCCAAGGACAGCGGTTCCGCGACGCGCGGAGAGGCGGCAATAAGAAAGGCGGGCCACGGCAGGACGCCGAAGCTACACTCGGTTTCCTCCCGGGAGCACAGAGCCCACCTGCGCCGCCCGCATCGGTTGCCCAGCAACCTAGGCTTCCGTTTGGGGGCGGGACCTCCAGGTAGTTCCGGTCGGCGGGTTTCCCGAGAAGGCCTGCGCTGCAAGGCACTTCCGGCTCTTGACTCCGCCCACCCGCGTCTCCCGTACAAATGCGCGTGCGTGATGGGAGCTCGGCGGGTTTGCAGGTCTTCGCGGATCCCTGCGGGTCAACGGCGGATGGCTCCAGTCCCCTTTGGAGCGTGGCTTTGCACGGGTGGTGTCGGCGCCATTCTCGCAGGCTGTGCGAGAATGCTTTTCCAGGGCCGTGTTCCTGCTTTTCCAGGGCCGTCCTCGGCTGTTGCTCTTCCCGCCACTGCCGCCGCGCTCCCGGGCTGACCCTGGACGACACGCCCACGGTAGCCGGGCTCCCAGCTCTGTTACGTGGGAAAGGGCTTCCTGGTGTCTTGTGCCACCTCTACCTTTCTCGCCCCAGGGGCGGGCCGGCGCCGCCCTCCGCAACCTCGTCTGTGCGTTTTCCCGCCATCTCCGCTCACAGCTCCGTGATAGCACGACAGACGATCCTCGGGCGCGTGGAGCGGAAAGGGCTACCCCCCAGACATAATTTGGGGAAAGGTGTGGGCAGTTTATTGAGTCTTTCAAAAAAAGAGTCCCAGACGCTGAAGAATGACACATCGTAGAGTACTTCTGTGCTTAAAAGCGCAGATGCTCTGGTTGTGGTAGTAGCAATGTTAAAAAATCTCGTAGTTTGTGTAAGTGAAGTGCATGTATCCTTTATAATCAATTATTTGCTCTTGCAGTTACACTTTCAATTCAACTAAATGCTGTCTTTTTTTGTTTGTTTGTTTGAGACAGTGGCACTCTGTTGCCCGGGCTAGAGTGCTGTGGTGTCAGCCTAGCTCACAGCAACCTCAAACTCCTGGGCTCAAGCGATCCTCCTGCCTCAGCCTCCTGAGTAGCTGGGACTACAGGCACGCGCCACCATGCCTGGCTAATTTTTTCTTTCTTTTTCTTTTCTTTTCTTTTCTTTTTTTTAGTAGAGACTCGGGTCTCGCTCTTGCTCAGGTTTTGAACTCCTGACCTCAAGCAAGCCTCCTGCGTCGGCCTCAGAGTAATGCTGTCTTGATTTTTTTTTTTGCTGTCTTGATTTGAGTCCAGGTTCTGCAAGGTGCTAGCCCTGTAACCTCAGGCAAAAATGTTTCTGTTCTTCATTTTCCTAATCTGCAAAATGGGAATAATAGAATTTATCTCTTAAGATTTGTTGTGTAGATTAAAAGTATTAATACATATAAAGCACTTAGAACTATGCCCAGTAAATGTTAAGCCTTTATATTAAGATCTGGACCCCTTCTCTGCTTTGAAGTTGTCAACCTTAAATAAGGAGATTCAGAAAGTATGATTAAGTATAGAGTTTATTCAAGCTCGAAGCTTGAGAGCCCAAAGCTTGAGGATAGCCACCCCAAGTATAGGTTCAAGTTACCCTGAAAATGCCCTCAGATTAGCAGCAGTTACAAGTGAGCTTTTAAGGAAAAAAGACACAGCTCCTAAATTGTTACCAAGAATTTACCTTAACATAAGCTACTGAGTAGCTGTACATTCTTCTTTGTATCACAAATTCCAGGGACATGAAGATAATGGGGAGGCAGGTAGTTAGGGACAAAATGCTTTTAAACACTGTCCCATCCCCCACACTAGCGGGGTGGGAGTGGGGAGGGGTGTGGCTGAAGTCCCCTACTCTTGTCTCTCTGGGCCTCTGTGCAGTAGCTCAGGCTACTCTGATCTGTTTTTCTTTTCTCAAAGGTTGTGGTGTAATGCAGGTGTAGGCATTATGTAAGTAACACTAACAAAAACGTGGTAAATGCTAGAGACAGAAACACTACTGGAAGGTTTTAGATCTGGTCACTTAATTTTGAGATAATTTATGAAAGGGCTAGAGGAGAAAGTAGCATTTAAATTGTATTTGATGAATGATAGTATTTTGACTGGCCAGGATCTTGGGGAAAGTGCATTCAAAATGGCTTCAACACAAGTGTACTTGGAGAACTAAGTAGGGTGAGTGCAGATGAGTTGCGGAAATATCTATAGAAAGAAAGATTGGTACCATATCATGGAAATACTGAACACTTTACCTCAAGTAACAGAAAACCAGTTGTTACTGAACCAAACTGGGGTCTGCTCACCGATGGAGCAAAGCCAGACACTGACGCTGAGAGGTGTTGCGGGAGAAAGAAACATTTTTATCATATGTTACTGTTGTCAAAACTGCAAGGGGGTTTCGGTCTAGGTCTAATTTCTTGTTGCACAAAGATCCAATTATTGAGACAATAAGGATTGAGGATTGCCAAGGAAGAAAGATATTTTTGATACAAAAGATGTTTTGTCTGGAGAATGGGAGAAGCTGTCTAAAGTCTGTCCTTCTGGCCAATGGAGATCATGGGCTTTTAAAGGAGGGGCCACGTGTCTTGGGGCATGTAGTGCTGTAACTTCTGTGTGCACTGGGACAGGTTGTAGGGGATGGTGAGTCTTGGCATCAGGAAGTCTGCCCAGGGGCCTTCAGAATCTCAGCTCTTTTATCTTGCAAGAAATCCACCATTTCTGGGATACAACTCAAAAGTCAAGTAGTTAAGGAAGAGGATTATAAAAACACATATAGAGATCATTGGAAGTTGTTCGCAGAGCAGGTTATGGCACCATGCAAGGAGAATGGACAGCTATCATTTAAGACCTGAACTCCTCAATGGCTTACAAGCAAGGGATTTTAAAGCCAGGGGGCACATTTCAGGCAGACAAAATTGTAAATCAATACATGGAGCTTATACTTTGGCCCCAAAAGGTGGGATATCCTGAAGTGGGGGCCTACGGTCATAGGAGGATTCAGGGATTCTTGGATTATCGGAAAGGAATGTTAAGGTGGATGTGACTCTCTCCAGGTCCCTCAGGGAGAAATTTAGAACAAAGAATGGTAGTCAGAGTTCAATTCCTCAGTTACCCATTATCTGCATTTTCCTTCTAGTCTGGGCTTCTGGAAAACAACCCTAGAACATAGGTTAAGATGCCGTCTTTTAGTTTCCATAAGGAACAAAAACACTTCAGGACTCTGGCTTGCTTGGATGGCCATTGTTATTTCCATTCACTTTTCATGGCTAGCTAGGTTTCGCCTAAAGGGACTTAAGATTTTCCTTTATTCCCATGCTTGGGGGGCCTGGCAGACCCCTAAGAGGGGTTCCTACTTCATCTCACAATTTGAAGTGGCTGAAACAATAAGAAATTTATTGTTTCACACAAGTTCAGAAGTAGGGTGTCCCCCAGGACAGTTAACTTGGAGCCTCAGCACATTATCAACAACACTTTTTTTTTGAAAAAAGGCTAGAGTGCCGTGGCGTCAGCCTAGCTCACAGCAACCTCAAACTCCTGAGCTCAAGGGATCCTCTTGCCTCAGCTTCCTGAGTAGCTGGGATTACAGGTGCACGCTACCACGCCTGCCTAATTTTTCTATTTTTAGTAGAGAAGGGATCTCACTGTTGCTCAGGCTGGTCTCGAACTCCTGAGCTCAAGTGATCTTCCTGCCTTGGCCTCCTAGAGTGCTGGGATTACAGGCGTGAGCCACCACGCCCGGCCAGGTTCACCATATTTGGATTAGACGGGGCCCCAGGTTTTAGGGGCTTCCAAGAAGCACTTGGCCAGAAGAAGGAGAATAAATTCTGTTAGAAAGATGTTGGGGTGGCCAGAATGGGTGTTGTTAGGGTGGGGAGCTCATGGCGAGGGTGGAGGAAGAATTGTCAACACAAGAGATTAGGATTGAAAGGAGTAAAAAGTTTATTTTACTTTCTCAGAGAGAGAGAAAAGAGAGAGGGCAAGTGGGGTTGCTACTACGCGCATTCCCTCTCCCCAGTGCTGCTACGGATACAGCAGTCAGAGAAACCAAAGAACAGATTAAAATTTCTGCCTTCACAGACCTTATGTTCTTGTGGAGGAGTCATAGAAACAATATAAGCGAGTAAAATACGTATGTTCGATAGTTACAAGAGCTAAGGAGAGGCATAAAGCAGGGAGGAGGCCGGGTGCCAGGGTGGGGGAGCCTGGCAATTCTATATTGGTCAGGGAAGGCTGCATTGAGAAGGTGACATTTGAGTAAAGACAGGGAGGAGGTGAAAGAATGAAACCCGAGACTGTCTGGCACAACATTCCAGGTCCAGGGAGCGGCCAGTGCGAAGTCCTGAGGTGGGTACCTCCAGGTGTGTGCGGGGTGAGAGTAGGAAGGCCGGCGGGGGTGTGTGCGGGAGATCGCGCGGCGAGAGCTGTAGGAGATGAAGCCAGAGGCCAGGCGGCCGTGCCTTGGTGCAGGTCAGTGCAAAGACTCTAGCTTTTACTCCAGGGTTAAAAGCCCCTGGAGGGTTTTGAGTGGAAGCTTGACATAATTTGTTAATTTTTTTGCCTAGTTGCTGGGTTGAGAATAGGCTGAAGTGGGGGCAGAGGCAGAAGCAGAGACACCAGATAGGAGGCTGTTCCCAATAAGCCTGGTGAGAGAGTGGCGTGGATCAGGGACGAGGTGGTGGCAGTGGTGAGAAGTAATTAGACCCTGGATCGATTTTGAAGGTAGAAATAGATGGATTGGCTGTGGGGCATGGGAGAAAAACAGAGTCAAAGATGACCCTAAGGTTTTTGGTTAAATGCTGGATATCGTGCAGAAAAAAAATTGCATAGAGGCTCTGGCTGGTGGTGTCTTTCTCCAGAGAGGATTTAATTTTATGCTGGCTGACAGAGTGGGAACTGATGGCCTTTAAGCAAGGACTCAGACTCTGCGAGGGCTGAGCTTTTTCTGGTTTGTCCTTACCCCAGAGCAAAGGCCTTTCTGTTTTTTCTCAACATGAATGCCTGGAATATCTAGCAGGTCCCCATCTTTGGGTGACCTTGAACTCCAATTTTTGTATTCCCAGCTCTGTGAGACGGTTGAAAGGTCTATTTAGCATTTTAGCTATTTAGCTACTCCTTTGTTTATGATTTCCAGTGCCCTTGCAGCTTAGAATTCAGCCAATAACTCTAGGATGAAAGCAAAGGAAAATGTCACGCTGACTTCTCCGTGATCCTCCCTTCTCTGAGATCTTGTCCCTATAAGTCCTGTCTGCAGTTCTCAACTCCCATTTTTATCTCCCTGGACCTGAAAGGCTTCTGACAGCTCTAAGTCACTTCTCTCTGCTTGTCATAAGTGTCCTGCACAGAAACTCAGCAAATGGCCCAAGAAGAAAAAGCAATGGAGAAGTTCTTCATCGCTTTATGTATTTCCCTTCTCCCTAGGATCCCAGTCACTCATGCAAACTCCTGGGCTCCAGTGATCCTCCTGCCTTGCCCTCCCAAGGTGCTGGGATTACAGGTGTTGTTACAGCCTAACTGGGTCCCTTGTCGGCCTCCCAGAAAAGGCCAATATACTGAGACAGCATGCATTGCCCCAGAGAAAGAGTTTTATTTCAAAAGGTGCCAGGTGAGGAGATGGGAGTAATTTCTCAAATCCATCTCCTTGAGAATTTTGGGGCTAAGGTTTTTAAAGGTGGTTTGGTCGGCCGGGCGTGGTGGCTCACGCCTGTAATCCTAGCACTCTGGGAGGCTGAGGCAGGAGGATTGCTTGAGCTCAGGAGTTTGAGACCAGCTTGAGCAAGAGCGAGACCCTGTCTCTACTATAAATAGAAAGAAATTAGCCAAACAACTAAAAATAGAAAAAATTAGCTTGGCACGGTGGCCAGTGCCTGTAGTCCCACCTACCTGGGAGGCTGAGGCAGGAGGATCCCTTGAGTCCAGGAGTTTGAGGTTGCTGTGAGCTAGGATGACACCACGGCACTGTAGCCTGGGCAACAGAGTGAGACTCTGTCTCTAAATAAATAAATAAATAAATAAATAAATAAATAAATAAATAAAGGTGGTTTGGTGAACAAAGAGCTAGGGAGTTGCTGATTGGCTGGGATGAACTCATAGGGTTGGGAAGCAGAAATCATCTTCTCAGTTGGGAGATTTCCCGGGTATGGGGTCTCAAGGCTCATTGGATTTGTCCTCATGCCTGTCCATGGGTCTGATTGACGTCAGTGGGTACCCCTGAATGCAGAGTCTGATAAATATCTCAAAGACCAGTCTTAGGCTTTATAATAGCAATGCTCTTTGTAGAAGCAGTTGGGGAAGTCACACATCTTGCACCTGTCCAGGAGGTTATGTGCCATTAAGCAGTAAGCAGTTACAGCAGTAGGGAAGTTAGGGCACAGTGGCTGGCTAACTTCTGACTATATCTAACTGTTATAGAAATCAGACTTTTGTCGTTATCTTTATGGCTTTACACTATTTTAATATAGGTGGTCTCAGCATGAGCCACTATGCCTGGCCTTGTTTTTAATCTTCTTTTCAGCTTTTACAGTTATTCCTAGGAGAGAGTTGGTCTGATTAAAGCTCCTCAGTCATAGGTGAAGCCACACTGAGGTTGCTGACCAGAGTAGGAGGAAGAATGGAGTTGCCATTTAGCGTGTAGGTGTAGGAAACACTGGGGAGGAGCTGTTTTTGAGATGAGCATCAGAAGCTTGGTTTAGAGCACATTAAGCTTGAAAGGCACGTTCGTCATCTGAGTGGAGATGTTGAATAGACAATTGGACATGAAAGTCTAGAGTTTCAGGGGATTGGTCCAGGGGAGAGATACGGATTTTTGAATCAACACCATAAAGATGGTGTTTAAAGCCATGAGACTTGATGAGCTTACCAAGGGTGTGTTGAGAAAAGAGAGATGAGCCCTTGAACATTCCAATATTCAG
Organism: Lepilemur ruficaudatus; assembly: GCA_963574885.1. NCBI lineage: Eukaryota > Metazoa > Chordata > Mammalia > Primates > Lepilemuridae > Lepilemur > Lepilemur ruficaudatus. The sequence continues at coordinate 27,299 of CAUYRT010022185.1, forward strand.
AGGTTGGAAAGATGAGGACTAATGAGCACAGGAGACTGAAAAAGAGAGGCCAAAGAGAGACCAAAGAGAGGCCAAAGAGATAGAAGAAAATGCATAAAGTCTGGTCACCTGGGATTTAAGTAATGAAAGTGTTTTGAGGGGAAGGAAGTAATCAGCTATATCTAGTACTATACACATAGGCCAACCAAGATAAGAACACCAGATCTAGCAACATAGAGGTCATTGGTAACATGGAAAAGGCACCTTCTGTGGAGTTATGGAAGAGAAAGTTCAGTTATAATGGATTACAAAGAGAGTAGGAAGAGAGAAATGTGTGATTCAAGGAGGTTTGCTAGAAAGGAAAAGAAAGAAATGGGCTGGTAGCTAGAGGAAAATTGAATCAAGAAAACATTTTGTGTTTTTTAATGTGAGAGTGGACTGTATGTGTATATGTTCGTAGGAGTGATTCAGGAGAGAGGGCAGACGAGAGAAGGAAGAGTTGGTGGGATGATGTAGGCGAGAGAGGATGGAGTAGAGGGGTTGGCCTTGCCTGGGAACATGCGTAGTTCATCCACAGGAAGAGGAGAATAGGTAGTAGACCGACAACCGCAGATGCAGTCAGTCTGATGATCATTTAAACATTTCTTAATTCGCGGGTGTGTCTGATGTGTAGTAGGCACTATGGTAAGCACTTTGCGCACACGATTTCATTTAGTTATTATAGTAATCCGTGAGGTAGAGTCTGATATTGTTCCCGTTGAACTTACAAGGGAACTGAAGCTTAGAGGAGTTAATTTACCAAAGTCATACAGCAAGTAAGTGACCGAACGGAGAGTAGACCCTTGTCTGCTGGACTCTGGGACCTGTGCCCTAAGCGTCGGCTGACGGTGCTCACTGTCTTCCCACCCCAAACCTCCCATTTCTTCCCCTTTTGCTTGCTCCCATTCCCCATACCCCAGTAGCCACCACGTCCAGTCCTTCTACCTCCTCCGTGGTTCTTGATTCTGGGTCCTCTTTTTTCTATCTTTACTACTCTCACCAGCCTTTGACCTGATCATCCCGACCCCGAACAGTCGAAATCGGGTCTTCCATGGAGCCACAGATCGACCTAACTGAAAGGCAGCTGTGACCACACTGGTTCCCTCCTGTACATTTCCATAACCTGTTGCCTACTGAGTTCAAGCTCCTTATACTATGTATAAGCCTGTCACTACTTGGTTACTGCCTATTTTTCTAATCTCAAGCCTTGTTAATTTCTGCCTTGCTCCTTTTTTTCTCAGCAGAGCAGAACCCTTGCAGTCCCGCTGCACAAACGATCATGTTTCCACCCCTGTTTCTGTGCCTTATGCTTTCTCCTTGTCCCTTTTCCTAGATTATTTTCTACTCATTTTTTAAACCTCAGCTCTTGTTGTTTTCACCAGGAAGACATTTCTGACGCCTCTAAATTGTTTTGACACAGTCCTCAGCCACATTTCCATCTTTTACTTAGCACGTGGCATTTATCATGGTTTGCGAACGTGTTTGCCTCCACAGCTAGACCGTGGGTTCCCTGAGGGTGGGGATCGTGTTCTATTTGTATTTGGCTATCATAGTTGTTGAATGAATAGCAGAGGTGCACAGTTTGTCTAAGTTTTCCTTGAAGAAGGAGCATCTTTTCCTTGTCAGTATGAAAAATATGAGTGAATGACCATGGTTTCAGAAATATTTTTAAGTATAGCTATCAGAATGCAAGAGACAGCTTACGACAGCGACAAACGTTGAGCCCCTTCCTTGTACCAGCCACAAGACTTACGAGCTAGGAATAGATCGAGCTTTCATCCTAGGGTAGGGAAGCAGGAAATAGGCAAATAAATCAGAAAAGGAAAAAAATAAGAAAATTTCAGGGAATGTTAAAAGGTGTGATGGAAACAAAACAGTGTCGTGGTAGGGAGCATGTGAGCGGCTGCCTTAGAGTCAGTGGTAGCAAAGGCCCGAGAAGGTAACATTTAACTAGAGACCTGTGTGACATGAGAGGGAATCAACCACATGAAGTTTGGGGCGAGGGGTGCAGGCAGAGGGTGGTAGCTAGAACGTTCTTCCTAAAGAAGGGGCAAGCTTGTCATGTCTGAGGAGCAGAATGTGGGCCAGCCTGGAGCACCCGGGGTGAGTAGGTGGAAGTGAGCTTCAGAGTGTTCGGAGGACACTAGGGACAAATCGGAGAGCCCTGAAGGATGGGGGAGGAGTTGGGATTATGGGCCTTTGAAAGATGAAGGATGATATGATCTGAGTTATATTTGAAAGACATCACCAATTGCTCTGCCAAGAATGGATTGTAAGAGGTGAAGCTTAAGATACCAGCTAGGAAGGGGTTGCAGTGGCTTAAAGAGAGGCTGTGGCTTGAGTTAGGGTGATTGTAGGGAAAATGCAGAGAAGGGCACATTGCCCAAAATATTGGGGATATTTGGGGGGATGAATTAAGATAACTTACTAATGAGTTGATGTGGGAGTGAGGAACAGAGGAATTAAGGATGACTGCCAAGTTTTTTGGCTTTCGTAAAATGCCAGGATGCTGTCATTTACTGAGATGCAGTCGACATCGGAGGGAGTGGGAAACCAAGAGTTCTGCTTTGGACAGGCTGATTTTGAGATGCCATTGGACACATGTTAAGCCGGCAGTTTGATGGAAGGGTCTGGGTTCGAGATATAAACGTGGAAACATGGTACTCATGAGCATTTAGAGGGCTTTAAAAACTTAAAAGGTAGGAGGAAAACAGTGTGATTTTGCTGAAACCAAGGGTTTCAGAAACAACGTTTTCAACCTGGTTAAATATTACCGAGAGGTTAAGAAAGATGAGACTTGAGAAGTAACATGGGAGTTTGTCAACATGGGAGTCATATGTGAACTTGACAGTCATGGAAGTTTCTGTAAGAGGAGGGGACTGAGGCCCATGTAGAGTAATTGACGAGAGAATATAGTTACAGAAGTAGAATCTGCAATCACAGATTTTTTTTTTTTCCAGAAGTTTTGCATTGTTTTTAGCTTCTTAGTGAAGTGCACAGGCCTTTGGACAAGCCTCTCATCTGAAAATGGGTAGCAGTAGAGCATGAATTAATAAGTTTCTGCCACAAGGTGTCACTAATTCTCTGTTAGCTTGTATTAACAGTAAAATAATTGTAGCACAGGTATGCCTTGCATTAAGGAAATACTGTTTTAAAAAAGTCACATTCTCAAATGTCAAAGGAGTGGTTTAAAGAACTGACTTGAAAAATGTTCCCATGATGTAGAGAGGATTGAAAACTTTGAGCCAGAGTGGGAGAAGAGGACAGATGCACAGCAGAGGGAATGACGATTCAACCTGACAGTCTTAGGTGTTCTTGCGGGAGAACGGAAGTAGCAGCCAAAGACCTAATGCAAGAAGCATTTCCTGAGTCTGAAAAGTACTTGAATATGAAGATTAAAAGAATCCACCACATTCCAAGAAAAACTAACGGCATCATTTTTATATGACAAGGATATAGGAAACAGGCCTTAAGAGGATCGGGCAGAGAGAGGCAAGTTTCCTATAAAGGCACAAAAACCCCACTGGCCACAGGGTTTTCTGCAACACCCAAGATCGGGAGGCAATTAAACAACATCTAATAGGGTTTCAGGGGGGGAATGTTGGGAACAACCTCGTACCTAGCGGAGTCTGCTGTCTTTCAAGGCCACAGCACGTATTAATTCTTTCAGATTTGCAAGGCCTGGTGCCACAGACCACCTTGTCCCTGCACTAGACACTCGAGGACTTATGCTTCCTGAAAGAGTAGTCAGATGAAATACTCAGTAATGAGGAAATCACGATCCACTTGTGAGACCAACCTCATTCACCCTGGACCCAAACGCAGGTGTCCGGCCTCCGTGCAGGCTGGTCCGCTCTGCGGCCCACAGGTGAGGTCTGGTCCGCAGCACTTCCCTGAGCTGCTCCACCTACAGTCCCCGTCATTTCCCAGCAAATGCATTTCTTGAAGCATGTGCTTTACCTCATGTTTCAGAAGAAATGTCATGTTTGATGACCTACTTAAACCGATTTGGCTCCAGTATCTGTTGATACTGGCTTAACTATTTCTGTGGTTCAGAGACAATGCCAAGAAGAACTAAAACCCTTCCCTTTTTCTCAAAACTACAGCTGTAGAGTGCACAGTGTCGATCGTTTTCATCACCAAGAGCCTCACACATTTTCTGCATCTTTGAAACTCCAAAGTGCATTTGTTTTCTGGTGCTTTTAACTGGGCAAGGCCAGCAAAACGTTTATTAGCCGCCAGTGAGTCACTACGCTTCACTTTACATCAACTCCTACCTGGGACTTGTGAATGTCCCTGTGTGACCTGTGGCTGGACTCAGTCTGTTCATTATATTCATATAATGCTAATGTTTAGAGATGTAGCCTGTTTCTCTATTTCTTTTCTTTTTTCTTTTTTTTTTTTTGAGACAGTGTCTCACTTGGTTGCCCAGGCTAGAGTGTAGTGGTGTCATCATGGCTGACTGCAACCTCAAACTCTTGGGCTCAAGTGATCCTCCTGCCTCAGCCTCCTGAGTAACTCGGACTGCAGGCACACAACACCACGCCTGGCTAATTTTTCTATTTTTTAATAGAGACAGAGTCTCACTGTGTTGCTCAGGCTGATCTGGAACTCCTGGCCTCAAGCCATCCCCCTGCCTTGGCCACCGTACCCAACCTGTTTTTTTTATTTTTTAAAGAAAATCTCAGAATCAGAGAAATTATCATTTCCTTTTGATCTACAGAGTTAGTGACATACTTCAGTAAGAGATATGTTTTTAAAGGCACAGAAAAAAGACTAAGAATTATAACATTTCTAGTTACTAGTGCTTCATAACTAGCCCTCCCGTCCCTTGAAATTAGTGGCTTAAACAATGTATCATGGTTCTCCAGAGAAATAGAACCAATAGCATATGAATATATATATAAAATAATAAATTTGTTATAGGTGACTTCTTTTGAGGAATTGGTTCCTGTGATTACAGAGGCTGAGAAGTTCCGTGCTCTACCCTCTGCAAGCTGGAGGTATAGTTCTAGTTTGAGTCCAAAGGCCTGAGAGCCAGGAGCACCAATGGTGTAAGTCCCCATCCAAGGGCAAGAGGAAACGTCTGTCCTACCTCCAGCGGTCAGGCAGGATGACCTGTCTCAAAGGTCACACTTTGAGACACACTTTTTTGAGACACTGTCTCTAAAAAAAAAAAAAGAAAAAAGAAAAGAAATAGAGAAACAGGCTACATCTCTAAACATCTCCCTCACCCTGCCTTTGTTCTGTTCAGGCCTCCAGTGGATGGAGGAGGGCAATCTGCTTTACTCAGTCTGCTGAGTCAAGTGTTACTCAGCCCCAAACACCTTCACAGACACACCCAAAATAATGTTTATCCAAATATCTGGGCATCCTGTGGCCTAATCAAGTTAAAATATAAAATTAACCGTCACAACCGATACCCACCTGATTGTGCTCACCGGTTTGGTGGGGCTGGAGTGTCAGCAGGGCATGGTAGACACCATTTGTCTTTATTCCATGATGTCTGGGACCTCGGCTCGGTAAGGCTCACGCTGGCAGTGACTGGATAGCTGAGGGCTGGAAACCTCTGGAAGCTCTTTCATTCCCCTTTCTGGCTGACGCCTGGGTTGTGGTGACTTGAAAGCTAGAACTACTGTGCCGGGCAATCACGAGCTTGCTCAGATGCAAAGAAAGGGGACATAGACCCCACCCTCAATGGGAGGAGCATCAGGAGAATTTGTGGCCCTGTTTTCAAAATCTACCTAATAATAAATTGCTGACATTGGTTTTCTTTGGCTTGTAGGGTTTGGGATGGTGTTATGTGTTGACTTGTGTCCCCCTCGTCCTAAATTCATATGTTGAAGTCCTAACCCCCGGTACCTCAGAATGTGACCTTATTGGGAAATTGAGTCTTTGCAGACGTAATTAGTTAGGATGAGGTCACATTGGCGTGGGGTGGGCATCTAGTCCAACATGACTGGTGCCCTTATAGGGAGGGGAAATTGGGATACAGAACCCCCCATACTGGAGAACAGTCTGTGAAGATGAAGGCAGAAATCACAGTAATGTTCTGGAAGCCAAGGGAGGCCATGGTTGTCAGCAAACCACCAGAAGCCCGGGGAAAGGCTTGGGACAGCTTCTTCCCTCACAGACCTCAGGAGGAACCAACCCACCCTGCCAACACCGTGATCTTGGACTTCTGGCCTTCAAAACCGCGAGGCAGTAGGTTTCTGCTGTTTCCCAGTCTGTGGGGCTTTGCTGCAGCAGTGATAGCGAACAAACGCAGATGGTTTTCAGTCTCTATTTTTTAATATTTTTCATATTTTTGAATAAGGAGCATATGTGTCTTTAATAATGACAGAAATAGGTTTGATTTTAATTTAATGTTTTTAACTTCTATGTCCCATAAAACATGCTATGGTTGTGTCTAGGTAACGTGACTATAGGTATAATTTTTAAATCCCTTCTACTTCTCTACACTTAACATGTTTTCTGTGATGAGTATGTGCTACTCTCATCATGGTGAGGAACAGAAGACAGCAAAGGCCTCAGTGAAAGCTGAACGAGCAAGGCCTCAGGTGGGCTTAGGTGGCTTCAGGTGGCTTGCCCTGGGCCCCCCCTGCTGCTGAGTAACTCTGAGCTTGTTTCCTAATGCAACACGGGGGACTAGTCCTCAGTGCTGTGAGGAGTCAAGAGTGAATCCACGTGGATATTTGGAGAACCGCCTAAGCCAGGGCCCAGGGCCTAGTGCCTCAGAAGCAGTGCTCGGTCCCCATTCTCCAAGGTGTATTTGAGAATCTGTGACTGTAATTATGGGGGAGGTGGATTTAAGTACTTTAAATGCTCATGCATGTTCTCACCAATTGTTAGTAGACTTAGGGCATAAAAAATAGGAAGCACAGAGACGGGTGTGGTGGCTCACACCTGTAATCCTAGCACTCTGGGAGGCCGAGGAGGGAGGATCATTTGAGATCAAGAGTTCGAGACCAGCCTGAGCAAAAGTGAGACCCCGTCTCTACTAAAAATAAAAAAAAGATAAATTAGCCAGACAAATAAAATAGGAAAAAAAAAATTAGCCGGGCATGGTGGCGCATGCCTGTAGTCCCAGCTACTTGGGAGGCCAAGGCAGGAGGATCGCTTGAGCCCAGAAGTTTGAGGTTGCTGTGAGCTGGGCTGATGCCACGGCACTCTAGCCCAGGCAACAGAGCAAGACTCTGTCTCAAAAAAAACCCCAAAAAACAAAAAAACAAAAACAAAACAGGAAGCGCAGAGGTGGCTGTCACTGTGAAGCACACGCAGTCTGAGCTCTGCCTAAGCCCAGGCTAAGGCTTTCTGAAGTGTCAAAATGGATTTCTGTGGTCATGGGGCTTTGTAAAATTTGCAAACAAT
>CAUYRT010022186.1:0-30971 GCA_963574885.1 Lepilemur ruficaudatus
TATGGATTGCTGAATGCTGAAGCTTTGGAATGCTGCTTCATTACGTCATCCGTGTTCTCAAATAATGTCAGATACCACTGCAGAACCATCATTTTGTAGTCAATACATACCTTCTAGCAAAAATAAAAATATATTTTACAATATAAGCACAGAATTATTTTTTCTAGATCTGCGAAAAATGATGTTGGTATTTTAATAGGGATTGCATTGAATCTGTAGATCACTTTGGGTAGTATAGACATTTTAACAATGTTGATACTGCTGACCCATGAGCATGGTATGGTTTTCAATCTCTTTGCATCCTCTGCTGTTTCTGTCCTCAGTGATTCATAGTTCTCCCTGTAGAGGTCTTTCACCTCCTTACTTAAATATATTCCTAGGTATTTTATTTTCTTTGTTGCTATTATGAAAAGTATTGGGTCTTTGATTTGGTTCTCAGTTTGACTGTTGTTTGCATATATGAATGCTACTGATTTGTATATATTGATTTTGTAATCTGAGCCTTTACTGAATTTGTTTATCAATTCTAGTAGACTCATGGCAGAATTTTTGGGGTTTTCTAGATATAATATCATATCATCATCAAAGAGTGATAGTCTGAGCTCTTCTGCCCCCATTTGGATGCTCTTGATTTCCATAATTCTACACTTCATATGGAACCAGAGAAGACCCCATGTATCAAAAGCAACCTTAACCAAAAAGAACAAATTGGGAGTCAATTTGCTAGACTTCAAATTATACCACAAGGCTATGGCAACCAAAACAGCATGACACTCACACAAGAACAGAGACATAGACCAATGGACGAGGACTGAGAACCCAGATGTAAAACCATTCTCATATAGCCGTTTGATCTTTGACAAAGCACACAAAAACATACACTGGGGAAACAAATCCTCATTCAATAAATGGTGCTGGAAAAATTGGATAGCCACGTGTGGAAGACTGAAACAGGATCCACACCTTTCATCTCTCACAAAAATTAATTGTACACTAAAAATGGAGTAAAGGCATGGTATGTAAAATATACTTCAACAAAGAAAAAAAAGTATGGGTATGGATAAGTGTGTGGGCATATGTAGGAAAAGAATGAACATTGAAGGACAAAAAAAAAATCAACTCACGATGTATAACAGATGTATAACAGGCATGAAACCATAAGAATACCAGGAGAAAATGTCATAAAAACTCTTATAGACATCTGCCTAGGGAAAGAATTTATGAAGAAGACCCCAAAGGCAATCACAGCAAAAACAAAAACAAATAAATGGCACCTGATCAAATTAAAAAGCTTCTACACAACCAAAGAAACTATCATGAGAGCAGACAACCTACAGAATGGGAGAAAATATTCACATGCTACACATCCAATAAAGGGCTGATAACTAGGATCTATATAGAACTTAGGAAAATCAACAAGAAAAAATTAAACAACCCTATTAAAAAGTGGGCAAAGGACACGAACAAAAACTTTTCAAAAGAAGATAGACTAATTATCAACAAACATATGAAAAAATGCTCAACATCTCTAATCATCAGGGAAATGCAAATCAAAATCACTTATCTCCAGTGAGAATGGCCTTTATCAAAAATTCCCAAAACAACAAATGTTGGTGTGAATGTGGAGAGGTAGGAACACTCATACACTGCTGGTGGGACTGCAAACTAGTACAAACTCTAGTTGTGGAAAGCAATATGGAGATACCTCAAAGAGCGACAAGTAGATCTATCATTTGATCCAGCAATCCCACTACTGAGCATCTACCCAAAGGAAAAAAAGACATTCTATTAAAAAAAATCTGCATTCGACTGTTTATAGCAGTACAATTCACAATTGCAAAGATGGGAAAACAACCCAAGTGCCCATCAATACATAAGTGGATTAATAAGCTGTGGTATATGTATACCATGGAGTTCTACTCAGGCACAAAAAACAATGGTGATCTAGCGCTTCTTGTATTATCCTGGATGGAGCTGAAACCCATTCTACTAAGTGAAGTATCACAAGAATCCAAAAACAAGCACCACATGTACTCACCATCAAATTGGTATTAATTCTTCAACACCTATGTGCGCATATGGTAGTAACACTCATCCGGTGTCAGGCAGGTGGGAGGAGGCTGGAGAGGATGGGTATATTCCCACCTAAAGGGTGCAGGTGCATTGTCTGGGGGATGGACCCACTTGTAACTCTTACTCAGGCAGGGCAAAGGCAATATATGTAACCTAAGGTTTTGTAGCCCCATAATATCGTAATATTCTGAAATTTAAAAATATAAATAAATAAATTGATTCCCTTAACTAAAGATATGGTTCATGCAATGTATAAAGAGGAAAAATAAGGCACAACAACAAAAAACAGATTTAAAAAATGACTGTTGTTTCATTTCCAAGGTTGTCTTTAAGTGTATATACAAATGCAAAACATTATTGACATTCAGACACATTTTCAGAACATCTTCAGCTGTTTCATTTTTAAATGCATATATACCCCCAGCTAAATTAGAGAAGAGTTGTGATGACTTGACATATCTATAAATATTTGGCAATTATCTGAATATTCTGGAAACAAGTTAGATATTTTAGTGTTAACTGAATATATCTAATCCTTTTATTAGAGACATATCTGCTAAATTGTGTAAGTCTGGAACAATAATTAATTATTTTAATTATATTACCTGTTATTACAGAATTTTTTTCTTTGAAAAAAATTTAAATCATTTCATTTTATTTATTATTCTCTAAAGATCTGTCACACATTAAATATGCAAATCTAATGAGGTAGAACTTTATAATGCTACATTTTATATAAAACCTGAATACTTTTCTAATATGATCCATTATTTTAATAGCAATGTATATTTATTATTCCTGACACTGAAATATTTAAAATATGTATTTTGAAAGATAATGTGAAACAGTCCAGGGAAAACACGGTCTCCATATCTAAAGGACTGAAAGACACCCAGAAAAAAAAAAAAAAAGAATTTTCAGAGAGAAAGCTTAAAGCAGAGGCAGGCACACTTTATAGCTGACAAAATATATATGCAGTTATTTATTAAATAAACGTTGAACACATAGATAGTCAGCTATTCAAAGTGCTGGGTATCAATGGAAGTAAAAGACACCTCTCTTAACTCTCAAGAATCTTATAACTGGGAGATTAAGGGCTCTGTGGAAACAAACACGTAAGCAGAAAGTTGTGTTAAATATTTAAATACACACACATGATATTAATATTATGGGGGTTTATAACATAGTGGGAGGCCAGGTGTGGGGAGAGTAAAACAAGGAATAAACTGACAATCATCATGTTATTATATGATACAATCATATCAAGTAAAAAATGTTTAGTGGATTATTATCCCTATGGAACAGGCCAGTGAATGCAGATCTTATAAAAGGTAATTATGATTCCTGTGCGTGAACAGGTACAATCACTGCTCAGTGTCCAGGGAATATTTGGTTTATCCCATACAGTAACAGAAGCAGCCAGAGCCTGTACCCCACAGTCTGTGCATACCCTTTGTCATAATTCATATTTAGGCATTAAATTAAAACAAACCAAACAACTCTATCTCTGCCCTGTATTCCTATCCCTGCCCTAACAAAACCTCACATACTTAGTATCTTAAAACTACGTTGCTTAGTATCTTAGAACTCATTTATTAGCCCACCTTACTCTAGGTCAAAAGTCCGGCATGGTGTGGCCGTATTCTCTGTCCAGGGTTTCATGGGGCTGAAATCAAGGTGTTGGTGTAGACTCCCCTTCTTATCTGAGACTTTGGGCCTTTTTCCAAGCTTGCTGGCTGTCGGCAGAATTCATTTTTCTCCCACACTTTCCACGTGCCCTCCATCCGCAAGCCAGCCCTTGTGAGTGGAGCTTTCCCGGGCTTGGAGTCTCTGCCTCTGTCTTCGGCTGCGAGGGGCTCTTTGATCACACGGAGCCCATCCAGGCTGATCTCATTTTATTCACAGGTCCCAGGGAGTGGCGTGTGGGCACCTTGGGGGTCCTTCAGTCTGCCTTCCATGAATATATGACATTATTTCCCCAGAATGAAAATCTGTATGAAGAAGGGGAAATATGCCACCGGAAAGCAAGTCACATAATGGAAAGCTATAATAATGGAAAGTTATAATAAAACTTTTCTATTCTCTTTTTCCCTTTTTTCTCCCTTCCTTTCATAGAAGAGGATTTTTGTGTTTTTAGGAAAATAGCAAAAGGAGGATGTTTACTATCTACCTATGGGTGAAAGAGTAAAAATTTGTTCTAAGATAGATGCCATAAATAATCGTAAGATAACTTCTGGGATTCTGGGAGTCATGAAGGGGATGGAAGTTGATTCAGGACTGATGTGCAGCAAGGGAGGAAAAGGAATGCTTTTATTTAAGTCTGTGATCTTGGGATTTTACTTTCAATTAAAATTGTAAGTCTAAAACTTTTACTATGACTCCTAATAACCCCCAATTTAACTTGTTTAACAGAGGGGGGAGTTGGTAGGTGTTGGAAAAAGGGTGAGTGAAATAAAACTGCACCTCATCTCCTTACCTGAGGTGCCAGCCACGGATCCAGCTGACTTGGGCAGAAAGGCAGGAGATTTAAATCAAGCTGGAGGTTGTGTGTTTAAACTATATTGGACTCTGAATAATTGAATGTGACTGCTGAAAATTTATGGAAATTTCATAGGATGCAATTAAGTGACAGGAAAGGGAGATTCAATATGCCATGAAAAATAATAATCAGGGCTATCCAGTCATAAATAATCAATTGGGAAGATGGGGCGGGTGTGGGCAGTCCAATGGGACTGGTGATTTGTATCAGCCGTAAGAGAGAAGGAAGCAGAGCAAGAGAAGCTGTATATAGAAGGGATTGTGGAGTCAAGGTGAGAGAACATGAATCTTTAGCTCTGGTTTCTGTCTGAATAGCCATGGTGCTCTTGTGTGTGCGTGCGTGCGTGTGTGTATGTGTGTGTGTGTGTGCGTGTGTGTGTGTGTATGTGTGTGTGTGAGCGAGTGCCTGAAGAAGAAGGAGCAAAAGACCAGCGAAGGGGAGGGGACGACGAGGAGAGAGAGGCTGACCCGACCGCTCAGCTGCGGATTCACCTATGTAGGCCGCAGACAAAATGGCACCAATGCCAAGCAACCGGAAAACACTAGATTTATCTAAAACACTAAATTTAACTCATTTCAACAGCTGTGTATTGGCTGTCTTCTTTGTAAAGATGCCTGGTGAAAAGGAAGAGAAATTCAGAATGTTAAGAGACCCCTCTCACCCCCGGGGTTTCAAGCCTGGTGTGTTTCTGAGCTGCTGGGCCATCACCCTGCACAGCCCCGCCGGGAGCAGGCGGGCTGCGGCGCGGGGCTCCCTCCCTCCTGCAGGGGACCTGCTAAGCGTGGGCTGTGGAGTCACATGGGCCGTTGTTTCACCGCGGTTCACCGACTCTGTGACCTCAGTCAAGTTCCATACGCCTCCCAAGTTCAAGTTCCACAAGCCGGATGAAGACAGAACTAGCAAGACGACAGACACCTCGTGGACGCAGCGCCTCGTGTGCCGCACTCCTCCCTTTGCTGGCCCTTCTGTCACCCTTACGGCCAGTGCCTGGGGCGGGAAGCCTCTCAGGGGACTCGTATGGTTGGTCCCTGGAATCCACGCCTTTGTGCAATCCCGTCCACTTGAGTGTAGGCTGGACTTAGGGATGCACTTCTGAAGGTACAAAGTGGCAGAAATGCGGGGATGCCACTGGTCTGAAGAGGCCGCCGTAGGCTGTGGCTTGTTGCTTGGGGTTCTGTGCATGCTGTCTCCCTCGCTCAGACGCCTTGCCCAAGGGGAAGCCAGCTGCCTGATGGCTGCAGCCTCACCAAGCGGCCGTGCCTGGAGGAACTGGCCTCTCCAGCCGACACCACGCGCGGGAGCCTGAAGGAGACCTGCCGGCCCCGACAAGCCTTGAGACACTGCAGCCCCAACTGACGTCCTGCCTGGAATCTCATGAGAGACCTTGAGCTAGAGGTTTTACCAGTAGAAATTGTTTAATACTGAAGATCTATTGTTTTAAGCCATGTTTGGGGGTTATTTGTTACATAACAATAGATAACAAATATAGATAGTGCCCAAGTTTCAAAGAGATTATGTGCCATAAAATGCACATTCCGTACGTGATTATGTAGATGGAATTGTGCTTCTAGGCAATATTATAAACAAAATTCAGTTTTCTGGACAACCTAGCGATGGCACTGCTCTCATAAAATGACGGCAAAGGTATTTACATATAATAGTCTTCACATTTCATAGCACCAAAGCAAAAGTGCTTCCCAGTACAGGAGGAGATTGTAAAATACTCAGATCACCTGCTGAGCCGTGAGGTCTTTTCATCTCTTCCTCAGCCTCTCGAGCATGTTGACATATGGTATTTTTCCACCATGTTCTTTTTAATAAAGTCTGATGGAAGTCTCCTGAGTAAGTTCAAGGTATTGACCTTTCTGCAGTGCATATTTCAAAAACAGCTGATATTCCGAGCTTTTCAAAAGATTTCACTTCTTTTATAGAAGTAACAAAGACCAAATATCTTATTGGGATTAAAGATAAAAATTAGCTAAAAGAGCAAATATTTATTGGCATAAATATTTGTCAATGAGTTGACATGCAATGTTTCAGTAATTTTACCTCATTTTAAATTCATATTACTGTGACTAATAGTATGTGTGGCTGACAGACCTGCAGGTGACCCCAGGGGTCCCTGCCTCCTGGTCTTCACCTCCTTGTTTAATCCCCTCCCCCTGAGTGTGAGTAGAAACTGTGATTTCCTTGTAATCAATATAATGTGGCAAAGGTGATAAGATGTCACTTCCATGATTGTTATGTCACACAATACTCTGTCTTAATACATGGAGCAGGAGACTGTCTTTGCTGGCTTTATGTTGGAGAATCCCAGATGGCAAGGCTCTGCAGGTGGCCACAAGGAACTGAGGGTGACTTCCAGCAAAAGCTGGGGCCTCCAATCCTATAGCTGCAAAGAAACGAATTCTACAAACACCATGATAAAGTGAGAAGCAAATTCTCCCCACTCGTGCCTCTGAATGAGAACACAACCTGGCAATAACTTGACTGTGGCCAGGCAGACTGAACAGATGACTACTGACCCCTGGAAATTGTGAGATCAAAATTGTGTACTGATCGAAGTGGTATTTGTATGAATTTTCTATGCAGCAATAGAAAACTAAGAAAAACTAAATAACAGCTACATAGGAACTATGATAACGTACCTCCAAAGTCCTTTCTACGTAGCCTACATTATCACATCTCAGAAATTTTGCTAAAGCCAACTGTAGTTCTTAGATTTTTTAAATACATAGTTTTTAGATGGTTTTGATAAAACTGTAGTTCTATATGTTTTCTTAAAAAATAAAAGTATCAACTTTTAAGAAAATTTAATCAATTACCACGTGTATTAGGGTTCTTCAGAGAAACAGAAGCAACAGGTCTGAGTGCAGGAGAGCACCAGTGTCCAGCTCAAGCAGTGTGGCCGCCAAAGTTCCCTCTTACTCAAACATTTTGTTCTGTTCAGGTCCTCAATTTGACACAGGAAATGCTGGAAGCCACTTGACGTCCAGGTGGGTCCTTGGCTTCACACAAGAAAGAATTCAGGAGCTAGCCAACAGTACAAAGTGAAAGCAAGATTTATTCAGAAACTGCAGAAAGTCCACTCCACAGAGCAGAGGCAGAAGAGACCCGGCCCCCTGGGGCCTGTTGCCTTTCTATTTAAGCAACAGCTTAATTACAGGCTAAACAAGGGAAGGATATTCATGGCGGGGTAGTGTTTCACCATCTTGGTTCTAACCGGTTGGAACTTGCCCTGCCTCCATCCTGTTTTGATCAGGGCAATTTGAAACTTTTCTTTGAGATTTCCTGACTCAGACAATGCTGCTGCAATGCTCAAGCCAATGCCCAAGGCAACGCCCAAAGCAGTACCTAACAGTTCCCAGACTCAAATTGATTAGGTGAAGTTCCTCCACATCGGGGAGGTCAATCTGCTCTACTTGATCTG
Organism: Lepilemur ruficaudatus; assembly: GCA_963574885.1. Lineage (NCBI taxonomy): Eukaryota > Metazoa > Chordata > Mammalia > Primates > Lepilemuridae > Lepilemur > Lepilemur ruficaudatus. Next base: position 8,043 of record CAUYRT010022186.1, read on the forward strand.
CTAATTCAAATGTCAATGCCATGCCAAGGCACCCTCACAGACACACCCTGAGTCCTGTTTGGCCAAGTATCTGGGAACCCCAAGGTTCAGTCAATGTGACACATAAATTAACCAGCACACCCTCTCCACCAGTGGAGCATAATATGGAGATGGTATTCCTCTCTTTATAACTAAGAATATGATTGTTTTTATTTTAGCAGATCATTTATATTATAATCAACATAGTTTTCCACAATTCAAGTTTTTCACAAATTTCATAAATTACCATTTAATGTTCAGTGGTGTTTTGGAAGAAATCCAGAGAAGGATTCAAAAATTTTGGATTCAAGGTCAGATTTTTGTTTCTGTGTGGTCCTATAATAGTAAACACATTTCCTAAATGTTTCAGGCTTCTACTTCCTTATTCCAGCTCTACCCACCTACATTATTATTCATTAAACTTTTATTTTATTCCAGTGGCATAGAGGAGCTCTACAAGCATTCTTTATAATCCTTATAATAACTTCACAAAGAAAAAGCTACTATTTCCATTTTAGAGATCAGAAAACAAACTTGTGCTTACCACGTAAATTGCCTGTCTATTAAACCAAAGCATCCGCATTCGAACCCAAGTTTCTCTGGTCTCAAAACTGGAGACTTCTTCTCCTTGTAGTTCTAATACACCGTTTTTATATAATTAACACATATTTAAAATCAATAAATAAGTAATGGCATTTGTCTACAGCTTTTGCTCCTTAATGATATAAAAAGCTTTATTTTCTGATGGATTATGAAATAATTATTCTAAGATCTAAGCATAAAGGAAATGAAAATCCGTACACATTTGTTAGAAATAATCTGCCTACTAATAAGTTTCTTTTGGTTGACTGGTAAGAAGGATAATAATGGCCAATTTTTTCATGCTTTGGATGTAATAATGTTACACTGAAGCTTTCAGTATCCTTTTTAATGTCTTTCAATTTACTTTTTCTTACTACTGGTAATTTTATTCTTGAATTCCCACAAAAAAAAGAATGAAGTATGGATTTACAATATAAATCTGTATTTTATTCTGGATTTATATATTAATTCCAATGGATTATAGTGTTTCTCATTAGTGGTTTATAAAAGCTAGAAGGGCTTCTCTTTTGAGGTTGTTTTTAATTACTCCTATCTACAAGATTAATTTAACATAGATTATTTAATGACAAAATCACTGAATTAGCATTTATCCTATTATGTAAGCTAGACGTACTGTATTAATTTAGTGAAGGTTAAAAATTACCCAAGATGCCTACATTTCTCTCTGTACTTTTTCCATAACAATTTAGAAATTCTGCCATCCCCTTCCCCTGGCAACTAAATTGTGGCGAGTGAGGAGCTGGAGCTGGCTGGAAGAGCCTGGGAAAGCTGAGTGCCAGCATCTCTTCTCAGCTTCTCAGCCTCGGCAATGTCACACACACAGCTTGAAATCTGCCTGCTGGGAGTATTTAGCCAGGGAAATGGGAAACAGTACAAATCAGAGCTGTATTTATTAGGCAGGTCAGTTCAATAGTTCACTACAGATTACAGTGCATGGAAAAAAATAAAATAATACAAAGTATTTTTTTACTTAAAATAGAAGGAAATTTGAAACATACTAACATAAAAAATACTAAATTTGATGAATATACTAAAATATGTGCAATTGAGCATATTTTAGATGAACAAGTTAAGGTTTTCTGAGCCATTGCAATGAGAAAATCCCAGAAAAATTAGAGCCTGAGTTTTGGCCACTGGATAAAGAGAATCAGTTGCAGTGTTTATTTTGTGAACAGCAGGGTCTGCAAAGCCAAGTGGCAATGCCACATGTAAATCAATGTTGCTTTAAAACAAAGTTCTCATGATTTATTTTTAAAAGTTAATTATTAGCCTGTCAGATTGCCCCTGTTCCATCCACTTTCACAAATACAGGGGGAGAAAAAGAGACCAAACTAAGAGGAAAGTATGCTAAATCTCATAAATCCACTGAGCTACAATTCCAAATAGTTGACTTCTCAGTCCCTGAAAAGTGCGTTCATCTGGCGTAAAGAAAGTACCTTTCACAGGTGAACTGAGATGCAATATAAAGATATTTTGCACAAGATGTAAAATGCTTTTGGTAGAACTATATTGAATTGTAATAACAAACCTGATTTATGCCCACAACAGTTTAGTATTGTTCTTTTACTTAGTTTAAAAGAAAAAAAAATTACTGATGAAATGGATGCTTTATCCAAACAGGGTGTCTACTGATATGCATTGAGATTACACATCATGGTCCTGAAAAGACTATGTTAAAAAACTAATCCACAGAGCTGTGCTCACTGTGGGACTCACACATCCGCTTGGATTTATTCTTTAATAATAACGAAGTTCTTTCACTGTGACAGTGACTAAGTGGCAGAGTCTTACTTCAGTGGCCACCAACCACAGATGCGATGCTGTAAGTACACAAGCCTTGTACACTCACTGCCCTGCACAGCAGTGGGGCTCAGAAAACAGTGCTCCCCAAGGCAGACCTCAGAAGCAACTTCAGAAACAGAAGTTTCCCCCTGACCTGCTCTTGCCCTCCTGACCCTAGTCTTTCCTTCTCTCCTGAGGACAGCCAGAGAAACTGGAAATCCTCTTCCCCAAGGCAGGTCATAGAAACCACAACTCCTTTTCCCCGAAGCCAGACATAAAACTTAAAAATATTACTCTAACGTACCCACCACCTTCCTGTGTAAAAACTGCCATAAAGAAATTATCTGACCTACCTTGTTTGACTGTAGGTCCTAAGACCCCCATTCCAGAGAGGCCCTGCCCCACACCCAGAAGGAAGGATGCTGCTCAGAGAGACCAAGAACTGAGACAGACAGGCCTTGCTGGGGTCCCCACTCAGTCTATTAACATTAGATCTTGCCCTTTTCATCCAGTGTTATTTCTACACAGCTGTCCGTGCTTTGTGGAACCTAAGCACAAAAATCAAGTCTCCCTTGTATCTTTTATTCCCAAGGCTCCCATGTCACATAAAACTAGGATCAAATAAATTTGTATTCCTCTTTAATCTGCCTTTTGTCAGTTGATTTTCAGTGAACCTTCAGATTTCGAGGCAGAAGTTTTCCCTTCACCCCTACAGTAGCTTCACAGTTTTACCCTTTATATAGTATGACTATTTCATTGCCTTGAAAACATTATGTTAAGCCATTAAACAACTCATTTCACTGTAACTGAGTGAGACCACAAAGGGCATCAACAATTAGTTAACATCTAATTTGAAAAACAAGCATCTTCCAAACTATCTGTTACCAGAAGTAAAATTAAATGAATTTATCGTATGAACTCTTATTTAAAAATTAACTTCCAAATAAAATTCCATCAAAATGTTACATATTTGCAATTTACCATTGATTAATTTACCCAACTCATTAACCTAATAATAAGCTAACAACTATTTCTAGTCCAAATAAGCATCATCATCATCATCATCAATATAATACTGTGGGCTCTAATAAACCACAAATTATTCCAAAATTGTATTTGAGAAAATACTAAAACTTCATTTAACTGTAGGGCTTTGTTTAAATATTAATAAATGGCTAAAATGTTTGGGAAAGGCAGATTTATTTATGACCTGAGGTTACATGAAATAGAAAAAGGTGATAAATAAAGTATTTACTCAAAAAAGGGGAAAAAATCAGCAAAAGAAATCAGAGCTACATTTACCACTGTGATCACATTGTAGTTTCATCCAGCATCAGACCACTGTGGCACCAGTTCTCTCTGTTCCCTGCTACGTCATAGGGCCTTGAAGTGCCCAGAGTTAGCCAAGCCCAGGTGACACGCACAGTCCTCCAGGCTGCCAGGTGTGTCCAACTCTTCAGACACGAGCTATAGGTTCAGGACTCCCCATAACCCCCTCACTCAGACACCTGGCGACAGATATCAAGTCCCCAGAGTACCTCAGGTCTGACGCTTCCCCAGTGTGACCCAGAGCCCAGACAAGTGCTACAGTTACATAACAGTGCAAAGGGTGGAGGCTTCCTCTCCATCACGGGATCATGGCCAGTATTCCTGTATCGAAGGACAGATTAGCAAGAGAAAAAGCATAACAAATTTATTTAATCAAAGCTTTACATGACATAAGAGCTATCAGAAGTAAAGACCCAAAGAACTGGGACAGCTGTGCATTTTAAGGTTTAGACTCTAGGAAGGTGACAGTCATGAAGAAATGCGATTGGACAATAGAGTGTGGCCCGACGGTAACAGACCGAGGGGAGAAGTGACAAGGGCTATTTGTTCACATTCGTCTTTGCTCTTTGTGTATCATTGCTTCTCCCAGGTGGGGATAAGACTTCTCTGGAATGTGGTTCTTCAAGGAGAAGGAAGAGTAGAGAGAGTGAACTTTCTAGGTTTTATGGCTGACTTTGGGGGTGAAGAGTTCTAGTCTTTGTGACCCACCTTGAAGAAGAGGAATTCTGGTTTCTGTGACTTGCTCTGGGGGAGAAAGAGGGATGAGGACAAAGGAGGATGGGAGAAGGGAAGAGCCCTGCTGTGGAGGCGCTTCCTGTCTCCTTCAGCTGGCAGCACTCAGCAAGCCCACGCACCACACCTTGGGGTGTCACCTTCTGAGCCTCGACACTGACAGCGAAGGCTTGAGCACAGCAGAAGGACACAAATCAGAAGCAGCCACAGGAAGGGATGTGCAGGGTGGAGTCTGCAACTGGGGGCTCCCATTGCGAAGACTCCGTGTCTTCAGGATGCACGGCAGCACTCGGAGCACTGCGCTGAGGAAGCCCACCACGCTTCTCTGATGCTCAGAGGTTTCACTGAGGCTTCATTGTGCAGGCATGACTGACTCTGGAATTGTCCACACAGATAACTTAATCTCCAGCCACCCCACCCCCAAGGTCTGGTTGATTTCGCCTGTCTCAAAGCCCCAACCCTCTAAGCACACCACTGCTCTTTCTAGTTGGCATTACTCAATCATCTCCTTAGCACACACAATTAGGTGTGGCCTGGGGGTCAAAGACATTTCTATCTCTCAGGAAATCCAAGGGTCAGAGGTCACCTCACCTCCCAAGAGCTTGGACAAAGGCCAGACGTCTCTCTGGATATAGTCAATTCCAGGGTATAGTCACTACACAGATGCCAAGGACCGAATCTGTCTTAACATTTTATTCCAAGCACCTAGAATTATGTGTGGCGTATTATCAGCATCTCAACATAAAATTGTCAAGAGTTGAGTTGAAGCAAAGAAGAAAGGAAGGAAGGAAAAAAAGAAGGGAGAAAGGATGGAAGGAAGGGCAGAGGGAGGAATAATTATTTTAATTTCTGATAAAATAGTATTTATTTGCATTGTTCTCTAATTATCACCTATTCTTCCCATCATTTGGTGGATTTTTTCTTTTTAGATAATAAAAATGTATAAAGTCTGCTGCCTCATGTTAAAGGTCATCTGCTAAATGTTTCTTCTTTCTACCTTTCAGTGTTTACCATTATTCTCCAATTCAATTACTCTCCTCCATTCAAACTAATCTGTTAGTAAACACATACTTATGAGCTAGCTGCAAGTTTCTCACCTCAGTAGCAAGCTGTGTTTATAACTAATGATGGTTGACCAATTCTTACTGCTGGTGTAAACTTCATCATCTCTGTTGCAACATGGCTCTACATCCACCTTCTTCAGAGTTAACCTTTTGTTCAAGCTTGTACCTACCCTGCAGGCCAGGCTTAGGAGTCACAAGATAGGCTATGACACCTAGTAGGGTAGGTTCTATGACTCTTATCTACTATGTGTTGACTATAATTTAAATGATATAAGGTTCAGCCCTGGGTCCTGATGCATAACATAAACCGTAAGAGCCCAGAATATGTTCATTCAGATGCCAGAAGTGGAAGACAGTACCTGCTAACAACTGTGCTGTAAAAAATTACAGGCACTCATACTGTCTAGCAGCTCTACCTCTTTTCTTTGGCTCCTGTTAGGTTGTTAGGTAATGGGGCATACTTGAGAAACTGAAATCAGTTTATAGAAATAACAAAAACAACAAGGAATGAGATGTCTGAGCCATATTCCCTGGGCTTGTATCACAACTAACAAAAACTAAGTCAATATTATTAGCATCAGAAATTCCTGTCCTAAGTGTTGTGAGAAATTGTGATTATTGTGTAGCAATGCATAGTGTTTTCCCTTTAGAATGTGAATAATCTAGTCATGAAAAATGATGACATATGCAGGGACAAAGAAGAGGACAATGGGTTAGATATATGAGGGACACATTAAGTGCAGTGGGAATCTCCTATAACCCTGGCTCCCATCTATAATTATGTAAAAGCGTTATCTCAGGGCACCTACCTACCAACTCAGTTCCCATCCTCCTCACCTACAACGGGGAGGCTAGCTACACAGAATTGGTAGGTCAGTTCAGTCACGCAGAGGGAGCATCCAAGACCCGGGATGCAGACCTGAGACGGTGTATGGCTCCCTGTCACCTGGACTGAAGTCCCCGCACTGGAGAAGGGGGAGGTTCACTAGGCAGTGGCTTGAAAGACAGACAAGGCAAGGATTCCGGGGTCTGCAGCCCACAGACTGAGGACAGGCGGTCAGCCAGGAGCACAACCAGGCAATAAAAGCCAGAAGTAAGAACAGACTATGGTCTGTACCAGCTTTAGACTTGTAATAAAAAGGTCAGCAAGGCAAGCGACATGGAGGTGAACGAGGGACACATTGCTGAAGAGGAACCAGAAAGAGATCATGTCTTCCCAGAACGCTAGGGCAGCCCTGATGTGATGGCGTCATTCAAAGCTCAATTCCTACCATCCTTCATCTACTAGGACAGAAATTTTGCTAGATTATGCACCAGGAAGAAGAGAATGTGTTTTTTTTTTTAATTTAGGATAAACTGAATCTCTTAAACTAAAAGTGTAAATTATTTTTATGCCAATAAGTTTACTAGATGGAGTTATATGAACATTTCTCCTCCTCATCATCATTCTTCTTCTTCTCTTGATAGATACTTAACATGTAATCTACACTTAACAAGTAACCTACATTTTCTCTACACAACTGAATTGAATTGTAGGGTAAGTAGAATTGTTTGCAAATTTGTCACATAAGTTAAAATACTATGGATCAAATATTAACTCTTGAAAGCATTTTTTACACATCTAAAGTAAATTACTGAATTAATGGCATAGAACGCTTATACTTGACCATCAAAATTGAGGCTAACGTTGAGCAGCAGTCACTAGCATTAAAGTCAGAGTCCCACTCAAATTCCAGCTCCATCGTAATTCACTGCTAGGAAAGTTATTTGAACTCTCTGAATTTTTATATCACTATACATATTATCAAGTTCCTAGGCTCATTCCTGAGACATATGAAGAGCCCAGTAAATAAGCAGTATTTTTATAAACACTTAGAAATGACTGGGAGAGAACAAAGAGAGAAATCTCAAAAATGTTAAGTTGCATATGCTCAGAAAATTGGTGCATTGTAGTCTAAATTTTTCAAAAGTATTTGCTCCCTAAAAACTTTTTTTTCTATTTTTTAATATGTCAGTGGTTGCAGTGAAGTCTTAGTCCCAGATACATTTTGCTAGAATTACTTTGAAGACACAAAATAAAAACAAATAACAGCAATGAATGCCCTTACCCTTGAGGTATGCTATGAGGATTTGATGGTTGCAGTGAGAAGATGAAAGGGCCGGGAAGAAATAAAATGCTTAAAATTTCATTTCATAACATTTTTACTTCTTTGAAAAGTTGCCAGATTTACTAAAATCCTCTAAAGTTTCAATGAAAAGCTTGTGAAATAAGGTGATATTTATAACCCTCACTTCAAAGGAAAAACATTATGTCAAATTTTAATGACAATGATGTTCTCATTATTTTCCAATATTACTGGGCTACTGCAAGCCCATAGACAACATAGTTAAATGAAATCCAGAACATTTCAAAGAAAAATATACTTAATTTTATAATAATAAATTAGCATTTGTTTTAGAGGTTTTAATAAAGTAGAAAACATATCAAGTTTTTTTACATTATACAAGTGAGTAATTTTCTTTCAAATTTTGTGAATTATTCATCCTCTGAATATAATGATATACTTACTACATTTTCAAAGCCAAAAAAAAAAAAAAAATACTGCTAGTCACTGTACTGGAAAACTACAACTCATGCAATGAAATCATAAAGCAACTTTATTTTTGTCTCTGTTAATTTAAATATATTCTCTGTAATTAGTTCTTCCCTCACCCCTAAACAACATTTAGAGCAAGTTGCATTACATTTTCTTCCTTAAAGGTACTAAAAGGTCCTCCAGGCGGTAATAAATATGTCTACTTAAAGGTGAACAACCTCATTACTCATTCAAAGTCACACTTCTGCCCCACCCTGTTGAGGGCAGTAGAGAGGTGTGATTGAGGTGTTTCTTTCTCATGCTATATTCTTGCTGAGCTGGCACCAGGTTCTTTGCGACTGCAGACACTGAAAACGGACAGCTTTTTGTCAAATAATGCCCCTAGCTGACAGACAAGGTGGGTTCCCTGTGGCTCAAAAGTTAAAAGCAGAACCAAGAGGCCATGACAGGGGGAAGGAGTAGTCACCTTCTGTTGCCTTGGAAACTATTATGAAACCTATCTGTCTAAAACCAAATCAAAGAATTGTTCTTAAAAGCAACTGCAGCTGGAAATTCCCTATGGACAACTAACAGACCACTTGGCACCAACAACAGACGGCCTAGAACCGGCCAATTAAGCGAGACTGGTGATTTTTGGCTTAAAGGTCATCCAGTCAATACTCTGTTCTTCACTCCCCTGATGCATGTTCCCTGCCCTGCAGTTTTGTCTATAATCTCTAACTCTCCAACATGCCCCCACCCACCCAAAGCATACTCATTTTGCACTGAAAGCAGCACCTCCCCAATCTGCAGATAACTTTTCAAAAATAAAGTCCTCCATTCTTTAGATATACTTCACTTAGGATAATGGTCTCCAGTTCCATCCATGCCTCACATTGTTGCAAAAGACATTAAGTCATCCTTCTTCGTGGCTGAGTAGTACTCCATGGTATACATATACCACATTTTATTAATCCACTCATGAATTGATGGGCATTTGGGTTGATTCTACATCTTTGCACTTGTGAATTGTGCTGCAATAAACATTCGAGTGCAGCTGTCTTTTTGATAAAATGATACATTTTCTTTTGGGTAAATACCCCACATGTACTCACTATTAAATTGGAGCTAACTGATAAGCACACATGTGCACAGACGGAAATATAACTAAATGGAAATCAAACAGGGGAGAGAAGAGAGGAGAGGATGGGCAAAAACTTACCTAATGGGTACAACAAACACTGGGTGACGGGCGCACATAAAACCCCGACTCAAGCACTGTAAAGCTGATCTATGTAAACAAAAATATTTGTGCCTCAACAATACCTTGAAATAAAAAAAGTAATATGTATGGTAATTTTTTTCTGTATGGATGTTTTTCTACAATAAATAGTTTTCTGGAAAAACAAATAAGAAAAGTTCTCCTTTTGCCTCTGCAGGTCTCGTTGGTCTTTCATTAACACTGTCCCCTACCACTCTTTTATTGATTTTTCAGAGTCCATGATTTTTGCCACCACCATCACAAGGGGCTTCTCACTTGTAGCTCCAGCTGGTCACCATGTTATGTTTTGTAATAACATCAAATTGAAGTGGCTTCACTCACACACACACACGCACACAAACATACAAACACACACGCTTGTTTTACTTGATTGCATGAAAATCAAATGTGGACATTAAGAGCCTCACTCTATAACTCAATTCAGGGACACAGGCACAGGTGTGAGGATACTACCTGAAGCATCTGGCCTTTAAGGATGTGAACGAGGTAAAAGTGTAGAGGATCATTTGTGGAATATTTGATAAGCCAGGTTTTTTCTTCCTCGTTTTACTTTTTTAAATTTTTTTTATTTCAAAATATTATGGGAGTACAAACATTTTGGTCACATGGATACCTTGTATAAAGTTAAGTCAGAGTTTTTAGCATACCCATCACTGGAATAATGTTCATTGTATTGTATAGGTGAGGTTTCATCTCTCCCTCCTTCCCACCATCCCCCGTGTTGTTTTCCAATATCCTTTACATTTCATTGTGCCTTTGTGTGCCCATCATGTAGCTCCCAATTATTACAGAGTAATTTTTGTACTTGTTTTTCCATTCCTGAGATAATTCACTCAGGACAATGGTCTGCAGTTCCATGCAAGTTGCTGCAAAAGACATTATTTCATTCCTTTTTTGGCTGAGGAGTACTCCGTATTATACATATACCACATTTTTTAATCCATTTGTGAACTGATGGGCACTTAAGTTGATTCTGTATCTTTGCAATTGTGAATTGTGCTGTGATAAACATTCAAATGCAGTTATCTTTTTAACAAAATGATTTCTTTTTGTTTGGGTAGATACCCAATAAGGCATTGCTAATTCAATGGTAAGTCTACATTTATTTCTTTGAGGTATCTTCATGCATTTTCCATAAAGGCTGCACTAACCTGCAGCCCCACCCACAGTGTATAATCATTGCTGTCTCTCTGTATTCACCCCAGCATCTATTGTTTTTTTGAATTTTTAATAATAACCATTCTGACAGGAGTAAGTCTGTATCTGATTGTGGTTTTAATTTTCATTTTCCTGATGATTAGTGATGTTGAGCCTTTTTTCATATATTTTTTGGCCATTTATATATCTTCTTTTGAAAAATTTCTATTCATGTTTTCTGCCCATTCCTTCATGGGGTTGTTTGGTTTTTTCCTGCTGATTTCTTTGAGTTCTTTGTAGATTCTGGATATTAGCCCTTTGTTGGATGTATAGTTTGTGAATATTTTCTCCCATTCTCTAGGTTGTCTATTAACTCTGTTGATTATGTCCTTTACTGTGCAGAGCCTTTTTAATTTAACTAAGTCCCATTTATTTATTTTTATTGTTTATGTATTTGTCTTTGGGGTCTTCATCATAAATTCTTTGCCTATGCTAATGTCTGGAAGAAGTTTCCCTATGTTTTCTTCTAGAATTTTTATGGCTTCCTGTCTTACATTTAAGTTTTTATTCATTTTTCATTAATCTTTACATATGACAAGAGATTGGGGTCCTGTTTCATTCTTTTGCATATGGCTATCCAGTTTTCCCAGCACCATTTATTGAATAGGGAGTCCTTTCCCCAGTGTATATTGTTGTCTACTTTGTCAAAGATCAGTTAGTTGCAAGTAGGTGGTTTGATATGTAGATTCTCTGTTCTGTTTCATCAGAATACAGAATGTCTCTACTTTTCTGTCTCCACTTTTATACCAGTACCATGCTTTTGTCTACTATAGCCTTGTATTATAATTTGAAGTTGATCTAATGTGATGCCTCCAGATTGGTTCTTTTTGCTTAAGATTATTTGACTAATCAGACTATTTTTTGATTCCAAATGAGGCATAGAATTTTTTTTCCCCTAGATCTGTGAAGTATGACATTGGTATTTTGAAGGAGATTGCATTGAATCTGTGCATCACTTTAGACAGTAAGAATATTTTTGGCGATGTTGATTCCACCAATCCGTGAGCAGAAGATGTTTTTCCACTTGTTTGTATCATCTATGAGTTCTTTCATCAATGGTTTGTAATTCTCTTGTAGAAATCTCACCTCCTTGGTTAAGTATATTTCTAGGGATTTTATTTTCTTTGCAGCTATTATAAATGTCATTGAGTCCTTGTTTTGACTCTCAGCTTGACTATTGTTAGTATATCAAAATGCTACTGATTTTTGTACATTGATTTTATAACCTGATATTTTGCTAAATTTATTTATCAATTGTAGGAGGCTTTGGTGGACTCCTTAGGGCTTTCTAGATACAATATCATACCATCAGTGAATGGTGATAATTTGACCTCCTCTTTCTGGATTTGGATACTTTTTATTTCTTTCTCTTGCCTGATTGCTCTGGCTAGAATTTCCAGGACTATGTTGAATATAATTGGTGACGATGAGCATCCTTGTATTGTTCCAGTTCTTAGGGGGAATGCTTTCAACTTTTCCCCATTCAGTATGATGTTGTCTGTGGGTTTGTCATTAATGGCTTTTATAATTTTGAGGTATATTACTTCCATGCCTAGTTTGTTAAGGGTTTTTACCAGGGTTTTGTGCTGGATTTTGTTGAATAGTTTTTCTGCATCTATGGAAATGATCATATGGTCTTTGATTTTGCTTCTGTTTATGTGATGAATCACGTTTATTGATTTTGTATGTTAAACTATCCTGGCATCCCTGGGATGAACCCTACTTGATCATGGTGAATTATCAGTTTGATGTGCTGTTGAATTTGGTTTACTAGTATTTCACTGAGGATTTTTGCATCTATGCTTATGAGGGATATTGGTCTGTAATATTTTTTTTCCCTTGTGTCCTTTCCTGATTTTGGTATCAAGGTGATACTGGCTTCATAGAATGAGTTAAGGAGGATTCCCTCCTTCTAAGTGCTATGGAATAGTTTCTGTAGTATAGGTACCAGTTCTTCTTTGTAGGTCTGGTAGAATTTGGTTGTATCTCCACCTGCTCTGGGGCTTTTTGTTGTTGTTGTTGGGAGATTTTTTTTTTAAATTACTGAATAAGCCAGGTCTGAAGGTAGCATGTATCATTTCTTCCCATCATCCATCAAATAAAAACTAGTGAAAAAATATCTGCACTCCCAAGTTCATTTCACAATAGTCAAGACATGGAAACAACCTAGGTGTCTATCAACAGATGACTAGATAGAAAAACTATGGTGTGTATGTATATATAATAAATACACACACACACACACAGACAAAATGGACTATTACTCAGCCTTAAAAAAGAAGGAAATATGACATTTGCAATAACTAAATAAAACCAGAAGATGTTATACTAAGTGAATTAAGCCAGACTGAGAAAGAAAAATACCGCATGATCTCACTTGTGTGTGAACTCTAAAGTAAACTGAAATAAAATAAAACACATAGAAATGAAGAATAGAAAGGTGGTTACCTGAGCTGGAGGTTGGGGTAAATGAGGAAATAGATTTCAAAGGGTAGAAAGATACAGTGTTCTCAGATAAATAAGTATAGAGATCTAATATGCAACATGAAGACTATAATTAATTATATTGTATTGTATAGTGGAAATTTTCAAAGAGAGTAGAATTTTAGGTACTCTTACCACACACACAAAAAAGAAGAGAACTATATGAGATAATAAGTGTGTTACTTGACTGTATTAATCACTATGTGTATGTATATGAACACATCACATTGTACACCTGAAGTATATATAATAAAAATAAATAAATATATTTTTTAAAGTCATAGATATTGGCAAAGCATTTCAGAAAAAGTAGTCTTTCTCTGTATCCAAGGAGAAAATAAAAAGGGTTTGGAAAACTGTGCAACTTATATTATTGGGCTCCTGCTTTATTCCCTGTGTCCTGTGGTTCTCCACAAGTTTGGTTTTCCACTTGGATGGGATCTGAGAGAAACTCGTCCAGCTCTCTTGGACAAGCAGGTTGCATAATTCATATTGATTGCCAGAATCTTATCAATTCTTTTCCTAGCCATCTTTATAAGAACAGAATGATAGATCCTAACATGGTCACCCTCCTAGCTCTACTGTCAGCAGAACCTATTGGATTTTTTCCCAGATAAAGTTAAAAATCTAGATGGTAGCCACCCACAACCCAAGAGAAGAGATCGCAAATGAAGCTTATCTTGCCATCATCTTGAACTTGGACCTCCCACTGTTTAGAAATGTGAGAAATAAATTTTTGTTTAAGCCACCAAGTCTATGGTGTTTTGTTATAGCAGCCCTAGCAGACTGAGACATCATATAAACAATATTAAGTCTTTTGATACAAGAACATAATCTATCTTTACCTTTACTGAAATTTCCTTCAATGATGATTCACAGTATTCAGCACACAAGTCTTGTACCTCTTTTGTGAAAATTATTCTTTCTCATTCTGTTATAAACAGAATTGTTTACCTTAATTTCATTTTCAGATTGTACACTGCTAGCAATTCAAAATGCAGTTGATTTTTGTATGTTCATTCTTTATCCCACAATGTTGCTGAACTCTTTATTAGCTCAATAGTTTTTGTGTGGATTCCTTAGATTTTTTCTTGATACAAGGTCATGTTACCTGAGAATAGAGACAATTATACTTTTTCCTTTTCATTTGGGTGACCTTTTCCCCCTCCTGCCTAATTACTCTGGCAAAAACTGCAGTAAAATGTTGAATAGAAATGGCAAGAGTAGACATCTTGTCTTCTACCTGATATGAAGAGAAAGTCTTCAGTCTTTCACTATTAAGCATGTTACTGCTGTGAGTTTTTCACAGAAGCCCTTATCAAGTAGAGGAAGCTCCTTTTTATTCTTAACTTGCTTTTTTCCATTCATAAAGTGTTTTTATCATGGAAGGAAGTAGGGTTTGTCACAATTTTTCTGCATCTATTGACATGCTCATGTTTTTGCTTTTTCATCTATTAATATGGTGTAATATATTTATTGATTTTGGTGTGTTAATCAGCCTAGTATTTCTGGGATAAGACTCACTTGGTCATTTTAAATAATGTTTTGTATATGTTACAGTAATAGGTTTGTTAGTCTTTGTTGATGATATTTACATCTATATTCACAATGAAAATGAATATTAGTATATAATTTCTTTCTGAGTACTAGTGGGATCATGGAATGAGTTGGAAAGTGTTCCCTCCATCTCTGTTTTTTTGAAAGTTTTTGTTAAGTGTGGGGGCTACTTCATTAAATAGTTGGTAGAATTCACCATGAAAGCCTGAATTTTTCTTTGTGAAAAATTTCTTGATTGCTAATTCAATCTCTTTACTTGTTCCTATTAGTTCTATTTTACTATTTCTTTTCAGATTTTCCTGTTTTTCTGGTCAATTTTAGAAGTTTGTATCTTTCTAGAAATTTCTCTTTGTTTAATTTATTGTAATACATTTGTTTATGACATTCTTCTATAATCCACTTTATTTCTATAAAGTTGGTAGTGATGTTTTTTTCATTCATTTTTGACTTATTTAATGTGTCTTTTCTCTTTCCTTCCTATTCAGCTACCTAAAATTTTGTCACTATTTCAAAATCTATTCTAAGAATTAACTTTTGGTTTAATTGATTCTCTTTATTATTTTTCTATTTAATGTAATTCTACTATAATCTTTATTATTTCCTTCCTTCTGTTGATTTGGATTTTTTACCCTAGTTTTGAAGATGGAAAATTAAGTTATAGAATTGAGATCTTTCTTATTTTTTAATGTAGTGGTTTTTTAGCTATAAATTTCCCTCTAAACACTGCTTTAGCTGCATCTCATAAGTTTTGGTATGTTGTCTTTTCATTTTCATTTTCCTCAAAGTAATGCCTAATTTCTCTTGTGATTTTTTTTTCTTGGATGCACTACTTATTTAGGAGTAGCTTGTTTAATTTTCACATATTTATAAATTTTAAAAATTCCCTGCTATTAGTAGGTTTAATTTTATTGCATTATGATGTTACTTGAGAATATTTCATCTGTACTTAAAAATTTATATTCTACTGTTGTTGCATGGGATGATCAAAACTGTTTGATAGTTCCACTTGGTTTTCAGAGTTGTTCAAGTCATTCTCTTGCTGATCTACTGCCTAGTTGTTCTATCAATTATTGAAATTGGGGTGTTGAAGTTTCCAGCTATCATTTTTGAATTGACTGTTTCTTCCTCCTATTCTTCTCATTTTTGCCCCACGAAATTTTGGAATCTGTTTATAGGTGCATATATGTTTATAATTGTTCTGTTTTTCTGATCATTTCAAACTCTTATAATTTTGAAATGTCCATTTCTGTCTCTAGTAACAACTTTTGTCTTAAAGTCCATTTTTCTCTGATATTAGTATAAGGATCACAGTTCTCTTTTGGTTACTGTTTACATGTATATATTTTCCTTCTATTTATTTTCAATATATTGTGTTTTTGTATCCAACTAGCATCTTCTGTAGACAGCAAGTAATTGAATCATTTTTATTCATTTTTCCAATCTCTGCCTGTTGATTGAACTGTTTGATCCACTTACATTCAACTTAATTACTGACAAAATAGGTACTACATCTCCATTTTTATATTTGCTTTCTGTATATTTTTAGTCTTTTTTTCTATTCCTCTATTAATGTCTTTTTATTGTTAAATAGATCTTTTCAAGTGTAAAAATTTAATACTGTCATTTTTTATATTTTTTTGACTTACTTTCTTAGCGGTTGCACTGGGATTACAATTTATATTGTAATACAAAGTAATTGAGTTCAGATTAGTGCCAAGTTGTTTCCAATTTTATAAAAGTAAACATTGCTCCAATATGCCTCTTTTCTCTACATTTACTTGTGTGTTGTTATTGTCATACAGACTACAACTTTATGCATTATAATCCTATCAACAGAGTTTTCTATTTATTGCTTTGTGCAGCTTATTTTTAAAAATCAAATAGGAAAGAAATAAATTACAAACAAAAATATACTTATACTTTAAAAATGTTTGCATATACAGTTATCTTTACTGGTGCTCTTTATTTTTTTATGTGGATTTGAATTATTATCTAGTATCTTTTCATTTCAGCATGAAGGACTCCCTTTGCAATTTTCTATAGGACAGATATGCTAGGTATGCTCATGAAGAATTCCTTGTTTTTGTTTATCTGGGAATGTCTTAATGCATCATTCATTTTTGAAGGATTTATTTGCTAGATGTAGAGTTATGGTGGCATTATTCTATTCAGCACTTTAAACATGTTGCCTTTCTGCCTTATGGCCTTCAAGTTTCTGATGAGAATGAAGCCACTAATATAATTGGTGATACCTTTACATAGTAAGTTACTTCTCTTACTCTGTTTGGTGTCCTGCAGTCTGACTATGATGCATGTGCGTGTGGATTGCTTTGAGTGCATGATAGTTGGAGTGAGTTAAGCTTCTTGAATGTGTAGATTAGTGTTTCTCATCAAATCTGGAAATTTGTAGGCGTTCTTTTTGTCTCTCTACTTCTTCTGGGACTCCTATTATGCTACACAGGTCTGTGAGGTTATGTTCATTTGTCTTCAATCTTTTCACTGTCTGTTCTTCAGATTAGATGATTTCAATTGATCTATATTCAAATCACCTGATTCTTGTGCTCTTTTGGGTAGATGCCTAATAATGCTATTGCTGGATCGAATGGTAATTCTAATTTTAGCTCTTTGAGGAAACTCCAAATTCTTTTCCACAAAGGTTGCACCAATTTGCAGTTAAGGTGGGAGGATCTCTTGAGGCCAGGAGTTCAAGACTAACCTGAGCAACATAGTGATACCCTGTCTCCAGAAAAATAAGAAAGTATCCAGGCATGGTGGCACATGCGTATAGTCCCAGCTACTTATGAGGCTGAGGCAGGAAGATCACTTGAACTCAAGAGTTTGAGGTTGCAGTGAGCTATAATCATGCCACTGTGTTCCAGTCTGGGTGACAGAACAAGACTCCAACTCTTAAAAAAAAAATAGAAATTTTTTTATAAAACAAAATAATATAAGTAAATTTTTAATAATTTTTCCAGAACTTAGTAGATCATCTTGGGCCCCCTCCAGTAATCATTGCTCTAACCATTGGAAAATAGGGGTATGACAACACCATGCAGTTGCATCTATGATTACTACCAAACATACAAATATTTTCTCTTCAGCTCTAATCATTTTCTCAGTGCAGCATGACCATGAGTCATATCTCTACCTGAGCATTAGAAATGAGCACTCAGAATAAAGGAGTTGCCATGATGTACACATTTATATCTCAAGGTTATAAATACTCCTGTCAATTCTTGAGTGCCTGCTCTGTACTAGCCGTCATATTAGGACCGAACATTTCTTATTTTATTTAATCCTTACAGCAGTCCTGCATCAGGACATTATTCCAATTTTACAGATGAGGACACAAAGTAAAATGGTTTGTCCAAGATTGCAAAGCTAGTAAAATGGTTAGAACTAGGGCTCCAAATTCTGTGCCTCTTCTACATCACCACCTGGTAGACAAAGTAAATTCTGTATATATACTAAGTGACTGAGTAGTTGAACTCATATTTCTCTGATGCTAGAGTTCATGCCTCTTCCACAAAGCCATGCAGCCCCTAATGTAACTGTGGAAAGGAGGCTTAGCATAATTGTTTCCATTTTGCTTCTGAACCCCTGTGGTAATATTCTGCAGGTTAAAATTTTCTGCTTAGCTCTGCATGTAGGCTTTTTAAAAAAGATGATAACTGGGCTAGAAGATGATGATAACTGTCTATTTCCCAAAACTAACTCCTTGGGAGATAAAAAAAAAAAGTATACACACAAGTAACAATGTTACGTTAAATATCTGTAGGAACATCCTGACCTAACCTTCATCTTTGAAGGTTAACGAACTAAGAACAGAGAAGTTTTACAAACTCCTCAGACCCTCACTGATGCCCAGATGTCTGTAGTCTTCGATTACCTCTTGCAGCCCAACCGCACTCTTTCTCCCCTTCCCTTAAATAAAAAGGAGCCTAAAGCTCATGCTAACTTAAGATGATTCTTTGGGAGGTTAGCCTGCAATCTTCTTGGTTTGCTGGCTGTCCAAATAAAGGTTGCTTTCTTTTCTTAAACACCTTGATTCTCATTACTTAGCTGTCCTGCAGTGAGTGGTAGGAGCTTGAACTTGATTACACTAATAAAGTTAACTGTTTGAGCTCCTCTTCTTCTGCTAAAGGAATGGAGCCCTCCTGCGCAGGACCGATTCATGAGGAAATAGCCACATTCCAATGTTTCTGGGAGAAATTTGAGTTTCCTTTTAAAAGAAAAGAAAGCATAGAAGGGATGACCGTAATCAGCAGTAATCCAATAGGGATTAAATATCAGGAAATGAGTTTAAAGAGAGACGTTAAGAAGTAGGACCATCCTTGTGAATACATAGATAACCTGTAGTCTAAAGTACAGAAAGCCTGTCATGGGCCAAATGGACTGTGAGGCAAATTTAGACACGGAGAGAAAACCTTGACTGTAAAATATACCTGTGATGGGACATTAGGAGATTATTGAATTAAAAAGAACAAATTCAATATTCTTTTTGAGTCTTTCCTGGTAAATAAATGGAATGAGTTTCACAGAGTGTGCTGAATTGATGTTTTTCAGAGAACATTTCAGTCCCATGTAAATATACACTGTGTTCCTGCTACACGTGCTAATGTTTTCTTTTGAAGCAAGTGCTCTACTGATGCAAATCACAGGAATCTGATTGAACACCAGGAACTATATAGATTCCATTGCAGAAGTCTTCAAGAAAAATACCCATTTGGGCTTGATGTTCTAAATGTATGTTTCCAATGCGGCCCAGGAAGGCAGCCTGATCACCTTCCTTGTCACTGAACTTCATCAATCCACATGACTGGAAATTCTTAATACTTGAAAGCTCTTGCTACTTCATGTGCTGAGAACAAGTAGACCTTTAGTCTAAAGTCTTAAAAGAGGCCACGTCATAGCTTGGTGATTTATAACCCAGACTGTAATCATGGTAATAAGAAAAATAACTACTACCATTTCTTAAGCACTGTGCCAGGCACTGTACTGGTCCAATATGTACAAAAAACTCTATGAAGTTGTTATTTTTATCTCTTATTTTTTCCAATTTGCAGTCGAGGTTCAAGAGGTGAGTGAAGGGACTTGCCTAAAGTCACAAGCCTTGCTGTTAGACATGCTATGATCTTGGACCCCAGTTTAATAACTCAACTTTCTACTTTCTTCTTGTGACCAGAACCCATCTTTTATGTTGGTCCCAACTGGGGAGATTCCTTACTTGTATCTTCATGACTGACACTCCATATCCAAGTTTCTCTGTGACAAGGTTTGTGTTGTTCTTCCAGTTATCCTATCCCTTAAGTTCTTTTACCTATGAGGATAGCTGTCTATGATCTATTATCACACTATTTGGACACCATGTTCTGTCTAGCTGCATATGCTTTACCTAAACTTTTTCTGCAATCTTCTCCAATGTCTTCCCCTAATTTAGAGGTGGCAGGATGTGTATGAGTAGAGGGGCAGGGGTGAGGGATGAAGATATCAATATAATACAGTGGTTTCCTAAACTTTTTTGAAGCAAGGACTTCTTTTATTATTTTTCATATGTTCCTGTGTTTCCCATACATCAAAAGATGTTTCTCTGCCCAACTGCATTTATTTTTTTTTGGTCTTTATTGAAGTGTAATTTACATTTTGTGTATTTACTCCATTTTAAGTGTACAAATAAATGGTTATTAGTAAATTTACCAAGTTGTACAGCTATTCACATAAATCAGTGTTAGAGGATTTCCCCTCACCCATTGAGACCCCTAATACTCATTCCCAAATACACTTCGAGCATGCCCCTCCCCTTCACAGTGCTCACCACATCCCCCGAATGTGGGTCCACCCTCCACCCCCAAAATCCCCAGGGAACACTACCACCATTTAAGCACCATAGTGTCAATCAGTCAATACCAATTTGATGGCGAGTACAAGTGGGGCCCATTATTCTGGTCTTGTGTCACCTCACTTGTGAATAATGGTCTTAAGCTTAATGCAGGATAATATAAGAGGTGCTAGCTCACTGTCATGTCTTAAAATTGAGTAATATTCCATTGTAAACATATATCAGATTTTAATAATCCACTTATGAATTGACGGGCACTTGGGTTGTTTCCACAACCTAACAATAGTGAATTGTGCTGCCATAAACATTCGTGTGCAGATGTCTTTATCATAGAATGTCTTATGCTCTTTTGGGTAGATGCCTGATAATGCTATTGCTGGATCAAATGGTAATTCTATTTTTAGCTCTTTGAGGCATCTACAGGTTCTTTTCCACAAAGGTTGCACCAATTTGCAGTCCCACCAGCAGTGTAAGAGTGTCCGTATTTCTCCACATCCTCGCCAGCATTTGTTGTTTTTGGATTTTTTTGATAGAAGCCAATCTCACTGGGGCTAGGTGGTATCTCATTGTGGTTTTGATTTGCATTTCTCTAATGATGAGAGATGATGAGCATTTTTTTTGTATGTTTTTTGGCCATTATTCTGTCTGTTTTGGAGAAGTTTCTGTTCATCTCCTTTGCCCATTTTTAAACGGGGTTGTTTGATTTTTTCTTGTTAATTCTGTTGAGTTCTAGGTAGATTCTAGTTATCAGACCTTTGTCGGCAGTGGAGAGAGCAAATATTTTCTCCCATTCTGTAGGTTGTCTATTTGCTCTAGTGATAGTTTCTTTGGCTGTGCAGAAGCTTTTAAATTTGATCAGATCCCATTTGTTTATTTTTGTTGCTGCATTAATTGATTTGGGAGTCTTCTTCAGGAATTCTTTGCCTAGGCCAATGTCTGAAAGGCTCTTGCCTACATCCTCTTGTAGGATTCTTAAGGTTTCATGCCTTAAGTTTACAGCTGTTAACCATCTTGAGTGAATTTTTGTAAGACGTGAGAGATTTGGATCCAGTTTCATTTTTCTGCATGTAGCTATCCATGTTTCCCTATTTTAATGAAGATGAGATATATAAAAATTAAAGCTTCTCTTTTTTATTTCAAAATATTAAGGGGTACAATTGTTTTGTTACCTGGATGAATTGTATAAAGCAGAAGTTAGGGCTTGTAGAATGCCTGTCACCAAAGTAGTGTACATTATGTTCAATAGGTAAGTTTTTAATTCCACACCCTCTTCCACCACACCCCCTTGTTAGTTTGCAATGTCCTTACACCATGATATGACTCTGTGTACCCATCATTTACTTCCCACTTATTAGTGAGAACATGTGGTGTTTGTTTTTCCATTCTTGAGATATTTCACTTAGGATGACATTCTCTAGTTATTTCGAAGTTTCTGCAAAAGACATTATTTTATTCCTTTTTATGGCTGAGTACTATGCCATGCTGTGTGTGTATGTATACCGTATTTTGGCTATCCACTCATCAATTGATGGGCAGTTAGGTTAATTCAATATCTTTGCAATTGTGAACTGTGCTGCAATAAACATTTGGGTGTATATGTCCTTTTGATAGAGTGACTTCTTTTCCTTTGGGAAAATACCCAGTAGTGACATTGCTGGACCAAATGGTAGGTTTACTTGTACCTTTTTTAGGAATCTTCATACTGATTCCATAGCGGTTCTCCTAATACGCAGCCCCACGACAGAGTATAAACATTCCTTTTTCACTGCATTCACGCCAACATATATTGTATTTTGATTTTGTAATAGTTTATATATTTTTAAATTCAGCATATTATGGGGATACAGATGTTTAGCTTACATATATTGCCCTTCCCCCCACCGAGTCAGAGCTTCAATTGTGTCCATCCCCCAGATCGTACGCATCCCACTCATTATGTATGTACATACCCATACCCTCCTCCCAACTCCCATCTGCTGCACACCCAATGAATGTTATTCCTATATGTGCAATTAGGTGTTGATCAGTTAAAACAAATTTGATGGTGACTACATGTGGTGCCTATTTTTCCATTCTTGGGATACCTCACTTAGTAGAATGGTTCCAGCTCTATCCAGGAAAATACAAGAAGTGCTATATCACCACTGTTTTATTTATTTATTTATTTATTTATTTATTTATTTATTTATTTATTTCAGCATATTATGGAGGTACAAATGTTAAGGTTACGTACATTGCCCTTGCCCCTCCCCCCTCCAGTGAAAGCCTCAAGCCTGACCATCTCCGAGACGGTGCACATCGCACTCATTATGTATGTATATACCCATCCCCTCCACCCCCCTCCCGTCAGCCCGACACCCAATAAATGTTGTTCCTGTGTGTCCACTTAGGTGTTGATCAGCTAATACCAATTGGCTGGTGAGTACATGTGGTGCCTGTCCATCCATTCTTGGGATACTTCACTTA
>CAUYRT010022188.1:0-32249 GCA_963574885.1 Lepilemur ruficaudatus
GTCCCAGCTACTTGGGAGGCTGAGGCAGAAGGATTGCTTGAGCCCAGGAGTTTGAGGTTGCTGTGAGCTAGGCTGATGCCATGGCACTCTACAGCCCGGGCAACAGAGTGAGACTCTGTCTCAAAAAAAAAAAAAAAAAAATTCCTTGTAATTGGAGGACCACATGCATTTATATTTGTTAAAGGTGTGTTTTTTGTTTTTTCTTTATTTGTATTATGTAAACATTACTTCTTTTGAGGAATTGGTAACTTATTTTTGGTCAACATTAAGAAATATTCGGAGGTGGGGGCAGTGGCAGGCAGTCCTTTTTCTCTTATGGAAGAGAAAATGTGTTATCTCATAAACTTGGGTAATAATCATTGACTTGAAAATAGTATTTATAATTTTAACTACCTCTGAATTATAGTGACCACACAGCCAATTATGTGTTTAGAGACCCAAGTGTGTCTCATTCAGTTTTTTCATCTGTGAAACGGGAAAATAGTAATATTAATAATTCATCTTACCTTGTAAAGCAATTATGGGAATTAAATGAAATAATGTACATGAAAAGCTTAGCACAACGAATGGTACAGGGCTCAAGTAAATGTTATTGTTTACTAGTAAAATAAATGGTGTACTAAATGTTTTCATTCCTTAAATTGATTATAGTGAAAGATTTTCATACCCACTGTGAAAATCAGCTAACGTGCACACTGTTTATGAATAAGTAATCTTTTCCTTTGAGGCGCTTATCTTTTCCTGTTTTTCTACTCAGTCTATTTGCCTTTTTGGTCATCTCTAATATGGCTCCCCTTCTCATTCTACCACTCTGTCACTTACAACTCAGTAATTATTTGTGGAGTGAGTGAATAAATATTCTAAATGACTTTTGCTGTTTCTCTGTTTTAGATTTTCTATTCTGATTCTTTTTTATTCTCGGTATGTATCGTGGAATTGTTCTTTTGTAGTTCAAAAATGGTTGCCTATCAGTCTGTTGATTTACCACAGTAGTAAATTTTTGATAGTCTTGTCTCATCTATCCATATTCCTGCCCTTTCTGCTATTTCTGTTGCTACTTTTTAATCTGATTTGTGGTCATCTTTCTTATTCTGCTTTTTCCTGCCCATTTTCCTTTTTGCCTTATGTCCTGTCATCTTCCTTATCTCTCTCTTTTCTTTACCTACTCTCTGTTTATGGGAACTCTGCCCCTGCCTCTGTGTATTTCTGGTTACCTGAAGGTTTTCTTTTTCTCTGGGCCTGTAATAGAGTTTCCGTAATGCACAATTCTTGAAGAGAGTAAACTAAGGTGAATATCAGTGTGAAAAGCTGTTACATTTCTATCTCCTTTACATTCTTCTCGGGCTGAACATAGGATTTTGACAATCTTAATAGTAGGGGTAGGTTTTATTCTTAATGTAGGTGATTTAGTTCTATCTGAGCAGAATATCTGATTCTCTGTTCCTTTTTTTATTTCCATCTTTACAGCTTGAACAAAAATCCTGATACCTTTATACAGATCCCTGCCCAGGAGTTTTGCCCTCTGGTTTTATCTTGGTGTCTAGATCACTACCCCTAAAGGATAGCAATTTCCTGGTTGGACAGAAGTCATAGCCTAGGGGAAAAAGAGCTATCTTTTAGACTCAATGGCTCTTCCTAGGGACGAAGGGGAACATTAATTAGGTCTTAGCTTTTGTCGCTTATAGTCAACTTTCCCCATCTGAAGAAATATTTCCCTCAGCCATATCTCTTCTCCTGTGTTCCTTTGTCTTCATTTTCAACATACTAAATTTCCTGAAAGAATAATCTTTGCTAATGGCCTTTTCAACCTCATTCTCCACTTCATTTTTTAGAGCCTGGCTTCTATGCTCACTACTTTCTTGAAAATTGCTCTCTCAAAGGCATATTAAAATGTCTGGTTGCCAAATTCGGTGGCATTTTTTTGGTGCTCAGTGTTTTTGATCACATTTGGCATTGACAGCTTTATGTTGAGGCAATATCATAGTTTCAATTTAGTGCTAGAGTTTTGTAGTCATCTAGGGGAGCAGCTCCCACGTCTGTATTTCCAGGTATGTTTATACTCCCAGATTACAGGCCTGTATTTCCAGCTGTCTGCCAGATACCTACTGTATACCACTGATGCTTAAGCTCATTATGTCCAAAAGAATATCAGCTTTGTTTCTGTATTCCAAATTTATACTAATGGTATTGGTATTCCTCTAGTCAACCTGAGTTTCAAACCTCTGAGACCACTGTGGCTCCTTGGTTTTGTTGTTTTTTAGTAGCCAGTTTTTTAGTTTTCCATTTTACCCATATTGTCTTGTATATGTATTACCATAGTCTTCTTGCCATCACCACTATTAGTTCTTCATTATTATGTGTCTGTATTGATTAGTTATCCAACTTTCCCCATTCTCCATACTATTCTGTGTGATTAATCTTCTTGAAGCACAGCTCTCATAATTTTATTCTTATCTAAATAAATAAATGTATTATTTATTGATTTATTTTTTCCTCTTGAATAAAATCTGGGCTTTTAAGCCTGGCATTCAAGGCCCAGTTTATGAGGAAATCAGCATGGATGGATGGAAAGAAAGAATGGAGAGGATTAATGACTCTGTAGGGGTGGAAGATGAAGCCAAACTATTAGTCAGAGAACTCCATGTTTTGGGCTTGGATATTGTAACAGACTGTTGATAGCCATCCCAACTGAAAACAATTGGGTAATAATATCTGTGTCCTTGTAGCACTGTTCCTGTATTAATTTGCCTTTCCTAAGCAATTGATGTGGCCCTAATACACTACAGGGTTTAGGGTCTTCCATTTAGGCCTTATCATTTCTTATTTCTGAATATTTTTTTCTGGTTATTTTCCATAATCCATCCTCTTCAGAGAAATTCTTGCCAATCTCAACTAAAAAAAAAAACACTAATTGCTTTAAATGCTATTTTGGTTTGAATAAATGTTCATGACTCATAAATTTGCTCGATTGTTTTATAGGAAGGACCATTAAGACCTGTTCTTGAATACATTGATCTGGTCAGCAGTGATGATGAAGAGCCTAGCACCTCTCATAGTGATGTAAGTACATTATATTTGATTTGCATTTCTTTACTTGTGTCTGTTAATAGATACTCTCTTAAGAGAGTTACCAAATCAATGATGACTGTGTTTAGGAGCTATAGTGCTTTAGGCAATGGCCCATTTCTGTTAGAATGGGCAATAATAGATAGTCCAAGTAGTCCTTTGCCCAGAACATCTCCTATTTTCAATTTTGTTCCTCTTCTACGGAGAATATAAAGATAACGTGACTCTGGGACCTTTTAAGTCTTAAAGGTGGTGATATCTGATAAAATGGAAATGGAGTAAAAACTGCAGGCTTTTTCGCTCCTCTTTTGTTTTTCCTTTCCTGTACTCTCCTGAGGTACCCTATAGATCTGGTTTGTTTTCATTCAGAACCATGTGGCCACAGAAAATTTGTTTTATCTTGGAAGAAATGATATGTAATGATCCTTTAGGAAATGGAATGTGGGGAAGGGTTTATAGGTGATGTATTAGTTCAGTCATCATCCTTTTAGCCTCCTTTTTCATCCCACATATTTGGAGTTATTTATCTCACCTTACTGGTTGTCGGTTTGATCCTTAAACCAGTACTTACCTTACTCTGAGAATTGAACTAGTTGAGCCCTTTGTAGCAATCTTGCTTCTCATTTGTCTTTGCCTTAGCCCAAACTTCTATTGGATGAACCCATTGATTGCCGTACTGGAAAAAAATTTTTTCCTTGCGGCCATGGTGTTTTAGTATGAAAATAGAAAAAACTTTGAAAACAAAACAATCCTTTCTAATTTAATGAAAAATTTGTTATTGACTTCTATTCATTCAATCCACATTTTTAGAATTAAACTGCCAATATAAATTATAACAATAAGAACATCAATAAGGTTTTCATGAACCAACTGCAGGGTTTTGCCTAGATTTTGCTTCATCAGGCCCTGGGTTCAAAACTAGCACGAGTTAAGTACAACTCGTATAGCAGCTAATGTGTTAAAGAACTCCTGGCTCTTGTTCAAGGTGGATAGAGAGCTTCTTGCTTGATGCTATAGGGGATTGAGATCTGGACATGGAATTAAAATACCTGGGTTTCAGTCCCAGCTTTACTCTTTACTAATTTTGTGACTTTGGATAAATTAACCTTTTAACCTCAGTTTTTTTAATCAAACAAGAATAATACCTACCTCACAGGGTTGTTGTGAGGATGAAATGAGGTAGCAAATATATAAGCTCCTTAATACCTACAAACTAGGAAGTAGGACTATAAAACTGGAAAGTTCTGTTATTCATGGAGAGTGAATGACAGAATTTTTAAAGGAATTTAAAAATGAGTTTTAGATATTTTTTTTCCTTAAGTTCTCTCTGCCATTGCTAGCATCCATTTGTTGACATACATATGTTGAATGGAATTTTATTCTTTTATTGTTATTACCGGTAGTTTCACCACCTTGTTCTTATCCTAGCATGGGACCAAGCAGCGGGTCAGGATAGCACTACTTGAACTAAGCTTATTTTTACTTTCTCCTTTTTCATAAACAGAGTCCCAAACTAATGCCGATAGTTGAATTTGGGTCTTTGGGTAATGAAGCTTGTGGATTTGACTTCTGTGATTGCTTTGCTGACCTTTAGTGGATTGCATCATTCACTGTTAATTATAATAATTTAAAAATTGAGTTCTACTTACTGGACATGCATCTCTGCACTTGAAAGTTAACATATTAAAAGCATATTTTTTTTCTTCCTTGGTTTTCTTGTTCATGTGGATAACCCAGAGAATGCCTGAATCTAAGGTGCCATCCTCTGAGAATCATCGTCCAGAAATATGCTCTAGCTGCAGTGTTCCTCTTCCCATTGGAGACAGCAGCTCCTCCTCTGGGAGTTGCTCCAGCAGTCCACAAAGGATAGTTTCTCAACATTCCTCTGTTGAGAACCCATTGGAGAACCAGAAAAATGATCAAAATAATTCAGATATTAAGATTTCTGAGACAGAGACACTTAAATCATCACAAAATTATCAGATACTGCCTTCATCTCCACTTCTGGTCCCCCAAGAAACTTTGACCTCTTATGAGGTCAAGGAGGATTTACCTGTAGAATCTTCTTCAACTTCACAGAATGGACAGGATGCCATCCTCTATCTCCAGACACAAGTGGCTGAGATGTCTCGAGTGATACGTGATCTGCAGTCCAGGAGCTGTTTTAGATTTCATCATTCTAGGCCAAGTGAGAACTCCTCAGTTCCTTGGGACATCTCTACATCTAAGGAAGAAAATTTATCCACAGTTGAAGAAGAAACAGACTGTAAATCTCCATCATCTGAAGACAAAGGGCAGCCAGCTGATCCCAGCCAATCTAGTTTCACAGGTCTTTTGAAGAGAATGGAACAAAGAGGTGTTATAAAGAGGGTAACATTACAATCTGAAG
This sequence comes from Lepilemur ruficaudatus, assembly GCA_963574885.1. Taxonomy (NCBI): domain Eukaryota; kingdom Metazoa; phylum Chordata; class Mammalia; order Primates; family Lepilemuridae; genus Lepilemur; species Lepilemur ruficaudatus. The sequence continues at coordinate 5,456 of CAUYRT010022188.1, forward strand.
CAGAGTCATGTGAAGGGAAGCCTGATTGTGTGACCTCTAAAAAACGATTGGTTCCTCCATTGCATCCTCTTCTGAGAATTGCTACCACTGAGGTTTTTAAAGACCCTGCTGATTGCCACCCTTCTTCCTTCATGGGACACAGGGTATATCCTGTGGCCAAGGACACCTCTCCTTTTCAACCAAATCCACCAGCTGAGGGCCCCATTGTAGAAGCATTAGAACACAGTAAAAGAGGAAACACAACATCCCCTCTAGATTCTACCTCAAAAGAGATGGAGGTCATGGGTTGTAGGTTTTACCATGCAGCCTCCATTGCAGCCAGAGCTGCTAGCTACATGGCCTATATGACTCAGTATCAGCGTAAACTCTGGGAAGACATGGAAGATCTGGTCCATGATCCAGAGTTTGATCGTGGAAAAGCAAGATGTATAATATCTGATGGTATGGATGCAGGCCTTTGGCAGCTTTGTACAACTAGGGACATAATGGACTCTGTAGTTAGAGTTATGGCCATGGCAATAGACTACAGAAGGCAGGCCTGGCTCCGACTTACATCTCTCACTAAGAAAACCCAGGAAAAGATCTCACATTTGCCCTTTGATGGTACTTCCCTTTTTGGACAAGATGTGAAAGCTGTTATTGCAGAAGAAAACAGCATAAAAGAAAATGACTATAAAGATCACAATAAATACTATAACCAGCATCGATATTTTTATAGTCATGATCAGAAAGCACATTATCACAGTAGGGGATACTCTAGAGGGGATTGGTACAAACCCCGAAATCACCCTTATAGATACAGAAAGAAGGGAGAGTCTCCAGAACGCCATGGGTACAAGAATTAATAACCTGTCCATGTTCAGCAGACTAGTCATCCAAGATCCTAACTGTTTTACTTGTTCATTCACAAACAGGATCTGCAGGTAGGAGGTTATCTCAAAAACTGAATGCATGTCTGGAATGATCACAGCTGGTATTTGAATTCTAGACTTTTGGAATGAAGTATATGATAAAAAGACTTACACTTTCTTGGCCAAGTGAGCAGTGGCGACTTTCTTGTGAGGAGAGTTGGACAAAGATTTATTATTTCTGGTCCAAAATAAGTCCAGAGGAGGACACTCAGGAATCCAAATCCTCTTGTGATTAAAGAAAAATATATAGGTTTGTTCCTCAGGAAGATCTTATTGGCAAACTGAGGACTGGCAGATGCTGGATCTAGAAATAACCTACTACTGGATCCCTGTTTGCTAAGATCAGAGGTAAATCCTTCAATTTTTAGGTCATCAGTTCTTCCTTATTCTGGCATCAGCTTGACAGATCTTCACAAAATGATAAATCTGTTAACAATCACTTTATGTCAAGGTGATCAGCTCACCAAGAGTTCATGCTATCAAGCTCTATGAGACTTCAGAATAAGCCATGAAGCTTTGTGTCAACTGGAATTCAAATAAAATTTTGCCAAATCCAGTTTGCTTCCACTTGGAATGGCTAGATGTCACAGGTCTACTATGGACACCAGCTGGAAAAAGATTGTCCTGCTTGTAACATCTCTGTAGAAATTTTCACAGCAACTGTCTTCATTAGGAATCTGATGGGCCACCATACCGTCACCACTCACAAAGCTACATGTGAGAGAATTCTTTATTGTCATCAATCCTAATAGTATTTGACTTATCAAGCTCTCATATCAACAAGCTGTGAGACCCAGTATTGGTCGTCTCTCGCTATGACCTGGGCCTTTCACCAAGATGGCCTTCTTAAACCTACCTTCTTAAACAGTTAATTCTTTTGAGCTTGATAATGCATCACACTCTAAATACAAAAAAGATACGCACATCAGTGCCCTGGAAATAAAGGATGTTGTCACACCATACAGGCATGCAAATCTGAACTGGCAAGAATTCCAAACATGCCTGACAATCTGGTCCCCTTATTGTAATAAATAGGGTGCCATCAATCTAGATTTTTGTTGAGAAATCCTTAAGATTTAAAACATGACTGTGGATGTAGTGAAGAGAACAAGCTACATAGTTCTGTTTCTGGATATCTGTTTAAATGATGATTATCCATGAATGATTCCCTGAAAGGCTGAAATCAAGACTTCAGTGATATGTTTTTGGTTAATTAGTCAGACTCTTAACATAAGAGACGGCTTATCTTTTTGCTCTCAATTGGTCCCAGTAATAGTTTTCCATCATACTGGAACTGGCAGCAGATACCTCAGTTATATATCCTGCAGTATCTTCTCTTTAATCTCAAGGTAGCGGCTGTATGGTATATCAGCCCTTAGATCCTTGTCTTTACAGCATGACTTCAGGAATGGAGAAAATGTCAAGTTTGAGGGGTCTGAATACATCACCTAGTAGTATTTGCCTGACAGCCAAAAAAAATTTTTTTAATTGACAGACTTACAATTCTGTAACTTCTGCCTTTTTCATCTGCTTGATCAAGGTGTTTTGAGTACACTGTTAGTATATAGCACTGTTGTAGGGTTTATGTGGTTTCTGTTCTTGCTGTACTTGCACAGTGGTGATTGACGTTTTCCCTTGTGCCCCATTTTTTAATAGTTTATTAGAAGCTCATTCCTTCTCCCTATCATAACCATATCAAGCACTCTTTTTAAAATCTACTTCCTCTCCCTATTTGTGCTATAAAGGTTGAAGGCACAAATTTCCTTCTTTGGAAGAAGTTATTCTATATTGTCAGATAATTACAGGGTACTATATTGGTCCTGTTTGTCCTATTTGTAGATTGAAACTGAACTAGTCTTGATAAAGGAGATAATTTTGCAAATTTAGCCAGGTCATATCTAGAGGTAATATTTACCTTATTTTTCTATATTTTCCACAAAATTTCATTTCCACTTCTTTGGGTCCATGCCAATGCTCTACAAAATGACTTTCAAACTGACTATAGAAGAGTATCAGTTATCTGAAAAGAGCAAAGGCCTAAGAAATCATACATAGATTTTTGTAGCTCATAATTTGTACTGCACCAATCAAGCAGTCTCATGTGCCCTTGACGTTGGCACAGTAGTTTTCTCTACTGGACTATCTCTGGTAGAGAACTCAATGGATAGAGAGACCTTGGAAAAATTTTATGTGGCTGCACATAAGTGTTCCCGACTAGCTAAGGCAACTTCAAACTCTTCCCACTTTTCCATTTCTTCCTTTTACCTTCTTCCCTGAATTAGATGCTATGTCACAAACTTGGTGATTTTTGAAATACCCTTATTCTCTAAAAAGTAAGCCAAAATAAATGATGCTTGAAAACGTGATTCTCTGAAACCACTTTGGCACATCTGCTTAACATATTCACTTTTAAATTGTGGTTAAAAAACAAAACTTAGTACCTTGACCATTTTTAAGTATACAGTAGTGTTAACTGTATTCACATTGTTGTGTAGCTCCTTTCTTAAATATTTCTAAGATAACATTACTATTCTCTTTTCCTCTTGTGATGCTTATGTTGCTCAATAATGAAGTAAAAATAACATTGCTTAACTAATCTAATTGATATGCCTAAGCATCTCCAGAGAATTCAGTTTTCTTGAAAGTAAAAAGGTATTGGAAAATCATCAAATTGGTGACCAAGTAGTTAACGTCTGAAAGGATTTGACAGTTGAGTAGGGATGGGGGTGGAACGCAGTAAAGTGGGAACAGTTTGTAGCTGTAGATTAGTTTCTTGATTGCAAAAGAAACAATATCTGTAACATGTTTATTTTTTATTATTTTAAAATCTTTCTCTGGCATACTTGAATGATGATGGTGTTATAAAACTACAAGTAGGGACTTGGTCTAGGGAGACAACCCCTATGGAGTATAGAACTCATAATTAGAGAATAAATATTGTACCTGCCACATGCAGAGGCTGCGACAAAACTCTCTATTAGACCAATCTCTGATGTTTAAATACCTCTAGGTTTTCTAGAAGGCATTGAAATAATTGCAAGTTTAATGATTTGGTATTCTCAAAAGGCATGTGTCTAATGATCCTTTTTCTTCAAAATGTTATTTCTGGAGTAGACATAAAATGTATATGGAGACAATGTGATTTCTTGTAGTTACTATGTATAGAGAAATACAGTTTCCATTAATTGTTATATGAAGTGCCTTTTTAAATTTCTCACTTTTGTTTAAAACTTAAATTTGATGTCTTGCATATGTTGTTGGTAGTATTTATGTGAATTCTGTATTGTGGTTTAATCTTGTAGTTCGTTACTTCATCATCTGTACGATTGCACTATCTAAATGTACTCTCCTTCTGAATGTTAATTTGTTTATAGCACTGTTGGTTTATTTCAGAAGGTTGTAGAGTATACCTCCCTCCCCCTTATTTAATTAATTTCACAGTAGTTCTTTTTAGTTATTAGTAATTGGCCCGGTTTTCTGGGCATTAAAGCAGCTTTTTTCCTATCTGTATGTAGGTTTTCTGATTGAGTCATTTGTCTCTTATCTAACCTTGTTCTTAGCCGTGGTAACACAACTTATATTTGATAAGTAGATGTGTTTACTTGGTTAGAAGAAGCAAGGACATTATATATATATATTAAAAAAAGATATATTTGCTGACACTTTATTTTCTTTTTTTAAAGACTGTGTGACAGTCTTTATTGGTATAATTATATTTAAACCTTTTTTTAACTGTGTGGCAGCTTCTTTATCAGTATAATTCCATTTATTAGCCCTCAAAATGACATTTTGAGGGGAGCATAAACTCTTAACAGGCTACTTGGATACTATTTAGTACTCTATATTAGTACTATACTAATAATTTACTGAATGATACCTAAGTGACCTGATTGATAATGTCCTTAAGGGCCCGATACATCCAGGAAAACCTCTCAGGTACTGTAAACAAGGAGGTTGAAAAAGACACATTCCAGAATCCCTTTTAGCTGTAAAACTGCATACTTATATGGATGAACATAGAATTCAGTGGCATTCATTATTCTTGAAGATACAATTAATTGACTGGGATTCTGATGAAGGTTTGAAATTATGGATTAGATCTTTGTAGAAATAGTTTAAAGATTGCAATAACTGAAAACTTCTTTTTTTTAATGTGAGGCGTATTTTGTCCCAGTCTTGCACTATTTAAGTTTTCTTTTAAAATTTACCATTCTATACTTAATGTTAGTGGCTAGTCCAATAATTGATGGTCACATCTGTATGCATCTTATGCATGTTATTCAGTTGGCCAGATCCATTCTATATGTATTTTTATGAGTGGATACACAAACCAATTAGTCTTTATTTTTTACTTAAGAAAATATATAGGTAGAAGTTATCAGTAAACTGATGATGATTACTGTATTGAATGCAAATCTTTTTGTTATTTTTCCAGATATAAATGAGTTTTGTAAACCATTAAAACTATTCTTTTATGGAATTTCCTTTCCTGGATGAATGATGAGAATATCATTTTATTAAATTTTATTTCTCTTCTTAATTAGGGATAATATTTTTGTACTTCTTTGTCTTTTCATTTGCTTGATTTTAATGTACTAGAAACTTTTTTTATAGTAGTGTTTGGTACCATTGAGATATCTTATTACTGGAAATTTTGTTTGCTTTGGTGGGATATATCTGGAATTGATCACAGTCCAACCATGTCCTTTTGATGTTGTTAGCATATGAGTTATTTTATTCTTTGTATTAATCTTTTCTTCCCCTTTATACACCACCTCTTTCTAAAAGGATGTCCAATCTTCCCTTAATCTGTTTGATTATGGATTACATTTTTTATTCTACCAGTGTATAGTAGCCAGGATTTTGATGTGGTTTTGTATTTGTATATTCAAATACCATGTCTTAGGCATTACTGTAAGAGATTTTCTAGTTTTTCCTAATGTTCTTTTTTACAAAAAATATAGCCAGTTTAGTCTCTCAAACTATACTTTCATCAGTTTTTAATGTCTGTTTAATGGTAGTATTATTTTCTCATTTCTACATATTCTTCACACAAGTGTATTCTTACATGTAGTTTATGGTCAGATGCATCTTATAAAAATTTTGAAGCCCATCACCATGGACTTGCTAGAGCTATAGTACAGCTCTAATACAGTGTATCTTAAAGTCAGCAATTTTCTCTAGGTTTTAAGGACTTTACTAGTTTTGTTGAAGTAACTGTTTCAGATGGTCTGTTGGATTTTCTGATGCCTTGTCAAGAGTTCAACAAGATTTCTCAGGTTGTCTGTACTTTCTTTTAGGACTTTGGAGATCTTTCAGGTTGTATTGTTTTCTAGTATTCTGAGTATATTTGTTGGCAGAGTGAAAGCAAATGTTTTATATTTGGTGATATTTTAAAAATTCTGTTTTGACCATAAATGCTTCAAGTATTATTGTGTTATAGGTGCAGTTGTCCTTTTGTAAGACATATACTTACATAACTTTCATATGCTATTTTTCCCCATAAGCGATCACATGCTTTCTGTTTAATGACCCATAATAGTGGCTCTATCACAACATTCAATTTCAAGGGCTACAATTAGACCTCTTGTTAACTTTCACTTTTATTTGTGGTGGTATGTTTTCACACACTACCTTGATTTATCATGTAGTAATATGTTAAATAACTATGATGTTTGTGGTCCCTTAATACCTCTTTTAATTGGCAAGGCAACAGTGATGTGGATGATAGAACAATAACATTTTCCCAAGTCACTACACAGTTTCAAGTTACCAATTCCGTTCTTTAACATATTTAATTTACATTAAACTTCTGCTGTTAGATATGCAACCCATTCCTTTCTGCCTTAGGTGTAGAATATGGTTGATACATAAATAGTCTCATGTAGATTCTTAACACAGAGTTACCTGTGTATTGATCTTTCTTTAATTGCTTATAATAGTTCCTATGTACACTGATGGGTCTTGCAAGCATCTTGATAGCCTTGTGTCTGTCTTCTTCCTGCCTGGAAGGCAGTAGAAGAAAGAATCTACATTTATAGAGCCTATATGTACTAAGCTCAGTGCTAGTTGCAAGCTACTCTTGAAATAGAAATTCAGCCTTATTTTGCAGATGGGGGAGGTAAAACTGAAGTCAGTAAGCGACTTGCTCAGGTGGTAGAACTGAGCTTTAAATATAGATTTCCTCCAGAGTCTCAATTCAGCATTGTACTAGGCTGTTCATGTGTTTTTCAAAGCCCCCCTCAAATCTTACCTCTATGATAAACTAATTTTACATACACTAATTTTTTTCTTTTCTGTACTTTGTGTTTATGTTGTACTCTCATCCTCTTGGTATTTGATGTCTTATATTAACTAATTCCTGGTTACTATACTTGTCACATCAGGAGCCCTATTCTCTTGTCTCATAGAGGGTTCTACTGTTCTGGATTATTCTTGATTCATAGTCATTGCCTTCTGTTTCTGTTCATTTTCAGCACTGATTGTTTTAAGTCAATCTTACTGTTTTTTTCTTTTTTCTACATTTTTTGTTTGTTACACTCATTCTGTTTCAGATGTATGCTTAAGTTTTTTTTACTGGCATCTTGAGGATATTGGCTTATTAGAAGGAAGATGGAATGGTGCAAAGCACATAGTATTTGAATTCCAAAGACCTTCATCTCAGTATTACCAAGTCATTTATTCTCTTAGCCCCAGTTTTCCTACTCTCAAATATAAGGTAATATCCAAAAGTACTTTGAAAACACTAAAGCCCAATATAGATTTCCTTTTTTTAGTAATTGTGCTGTTTCAATTCACATTTATAGATTTCCTGTAACTGTGGGATGGTATTGGGTATAGATAGAGATACATACATTTTCAAATGTATTTAATAGCATGTAAATGTTCATTTCATGCCAGGGATCATGTTTCCCTTGTTTATAATTTTTTAAGGCATATACAAGCCTCACAATGAACTCTAAGTCATTGAAAGACGCATTTAAAGTAAAATAGTCTCTTTTCTCAAGTATACGCTAAGAAACGCTCATAATAAACAGTAAGAAAATAATAAAAGAAAATGTAGAATGAAGACCTAGAGCGTGTAAGTATGTGTATATGATTTTTGATGGATGGCATGTTGTCATTTTATATCTATGTTGGAAACAATCTTTTCATTTGTCAGACATCTTTCTAAATACCTGCTGTGTGCAGCCAGGCACTGAGAAAGGTGTGAGAATACTGACTGTTAATGAGAGATGGTATATTCTCTTAAGAAAAACAAATACCAATACAGTGTGATAACTATCCTGTTTAGAAGAATGCTTGCAGAGATGCTGGAACAAGAAAGGGCCATCTAGAGAGGGCAGGAAAGCTTTTCTTGCTTAAAACGTGCTTGAGCAGAGTTTTGGAGGATGATTAGGGAAAGGTTAGTTGGTCTGGTAGAGAAACAAGAACCAGACATTCAGGTGAATCCTTGTGAGGAATATCATAAGGTGTTTCTGGTTTTAGAATTTTGTAAGGAATAATCCTTTAGGTGAGACAAACGAAGGTGATTTAGCAGAATAAAGAGGATAAGTTACCTGTGAATACGTATTGGTTCCTACATATTCAAAGTATACTAAGTTTGTATAGCGATTACTTGTAAGGTTATAGAAGTAGTCTGTCTAGAGATTGGTTGTATTTGTCCATTTTGGACATCTAGAACATTTTTTTTTTCCCTGAACTGAGCCCAAGGAGGACTCCTAACAGTGCACCTCTGGCCCCAGGGCAGCTCGCAGTGATGAGAAATAACTGAGACACTGATAGAGAACAACTTTGAGGATAAACAGGATAATGCCCCTGAAGTGGAATGTGGCATCCCGTCATGGGTATATGATTGCATACTTAAGGGTCACCTTTGGGCAGGTGTCCTCAGTGTAGATAAATGTGGCTAATTTTCCTGTATAGTGACTTACAGATAATTTCTGGTGGACTTGGGGGAAATGAAGATTCTTATAAAAATGTTGCTTCATTGGCATTTGGAGGTGTTGTATTGAAGAAGGAACTCTGACCCTGTGCTAGTGGTATCTCTGGCAGCCCCAAAACACATTTTGTCAACTTCCTGTTTGTTTTTTCTCTTGCTTAAGTTTCTTTCCTTGTTGTTGTTGCCACTTTCACTTTTTGTCTTCTCTACAGTTCATCCTTTTTTTTTTCTTGTGCCAGAGGTAGAGCGGAGACGCTCAGGGTTAAAAAGTAACTCCCCTTTGCTTTGTCACACTTCATATTCAGAGATACTGTATTTTAAAATTCTGTTAAGTTTCAAAGTTGCATAACTTTTTTTTCTTTTTTTGTCCTGTACCGAAGGAGGATCAAAGTTGTTTTCCTAGAAGAGGATTTTTATGGAAATAGATATTGGCAATTTACCCAAAAGAGAATATAGGAAGACTCTTATTTAACAGGTTTGGTGGTACTAGCCTTCCTAACTGAATAAAGTACTTTACAGAATGGGGTATATCTGTATGTATGTTTTAAAATTTGTTCATATAAAGCAGATGTTCTGTGTACTTTGTATTTGTAAACAACCCGATGGGGTGGGAAGGAGATTGCTTTGTAAAAAGGGTTTCCTGGTTCCAAAGCTTTGCTGCTGGAGATGGTAAATAAATATTGTACTGCTTTGCTGTGTTAATCTCTTCTGATTTATCTGTATTTGGATATAAAATTCTTGAGAAAATTGTTGCTTTTGAAAGTGTTATTTGGAATGTGGTTTGAGTTATAAGTTGGGCAGGGGGGATTTCTGGTAAACAGGACTCGGGGGGTTGCAAACTTCAAACTATAGACCAAAGCTTTAGGATGGGCAATAATAAGCAGGCTTTGAAATTGAGTTTGTATGAAGTAATCCATTTATTTCAGAAATTTTCTTCAAACCAAATGCCCTAGTCAGATGGATAATGTGATGATTTGCAAAGTTAATTCATTGCACTTTTGCAGTTGGTTGCTCCTTTGAGCTTTCTTTGAACTTTGGGGTTCCTTACATAGAAGATAAATATAATGGAGGAAATGGTCATCCACCAGTTGGTGCCCCTCTGGCTAATCAGTGCCAACTGACACAAGAAGCTATAACAGCAAATAAACCTCTGCCTTGGATTGTTCTATGTATCCCTCTCCTTATTCTTCACCCTTCTCCCTCCTACACATTTTGTCTTTCCTTATAACTGGCTTTTTCATGAGTCAGATAGGAAACTGGGTTGTTGTGGTCACTTCTTTGGGTAATAATTATTTTTGTAACATACTTTCCTCTTAGGTTATATCAACTTGTGTGGTAGATGAAACAGAATTATTCCATTTCACAAAGAGGTTCAGAGGACTGTATTCATATTTCCTTAAAAGCAATTGTGTAGAAAATGCAAAATTTAATCTTTTTTGTTAGTTACTAAAGAACTAAAGTGCTTTTTAGAGACTAGTAGTAATGATTTTAAAATACAAATTGCTTGTTCATCATTAAGAAGCCACAAACTAATAACAGTGCCACAAGCTATGGTAAAATGATTTCTTCTGCAAGGCCCTGGTTTTCAATATTATAGAAATTGCTGTACAAAAACAATCACTCCTTTAATTTTACATTTCCTTTGAGTTTATTTTGGCAAATACTTCTAAATAACTGATATAGCTAGTTATGACAGTAAGAAGTAACTTCGAGGCTCAACTTTGGGTGAGCGGATATATGAAGAGTAAAATGAAAGATCTGCCTGAATTTTAATATTTGAGGAAATATATTCATAGGACCTTCTTTAAAAAGTTTTTATAAAACAGATAATTTAGAGCCAGTTTTGTATGGCACCTAGCTTCTTAAACCATAATACATTTCAGGACTAAGAGTGTTCAAGAAATAGGCATTTGTGGATGAATTTTAGAAGAAAGTTCACTTGGAAAGTAATTTATATAAGCATTCATCTGGGTCTAGTCAAGTAGAAATTCAGCTTATAGTAAAAATTTCTTTTGGTGCATAATTAGCTTTCTTTTGAACAAATCTGGTAAACTTACCTAAGAGAACTTGCCTTTGTGATCAGAAAAGCTAAGAATCAAGTTTCAGCTTTTAATTTTGACTAAGTATACCTTGAATATTTTAAATACATTTTAAAACATAAAATTAGGTTGCTGTGAGCTAGGCTGACACCATGACACTCTCACCCAGGCAACAGAGTGAGACTCTGTCTCAAAAAAAAAAAAAAATTAGTACATATACTTTGAGCTTCTTTTTAAAAAAGTACTTGTCTAAGTAAAGAAAAATAACAAACTTATGTTTTAGCCAAAGGTTTTACTTTAAAGTGATAATGGTGTTTGGCCTTAAATTTGTGTAAAAATATTTTCCCAGTAGCCATTAAGGCTGTTGAACTGAGAATGACTTGCCATAATTATTGATTAATATGTTTTTGTTAGGTTTGGAATATCTAACAAACCCAATCATTATACCTCTAGGGACAAAATCTGAAAAAAGTTAAATACAGTTTACTTATAGATTATGTTTCTTCTAGATATTCCATCTATATTTATGCAGAATAGATATTAAACATTTTTATATGACACAAATTAGTGGTTTAAACCAAATCCATTATGTTCCTAAAAAACAAAAGATTGACTTTGATTGTTAACACTTTCTAGCTTTACACAGTCTTGTTCACTAATAATTAAAATTTTAACAATTTTATTACATATGCTGATTGTAGAAAAATTAGAAAATAGATATAAAAAAGGAAAAAACTCTTGAGACAAATAGCCACTATTTAATATTTTGATTTATAGCTTTCTAGATTTTTGTTATAGATATTTACTGGATCATTTTCACTTAACAAATATAAATGATAGACAAAAGTCATTGAAATGTAAGTTTAACATCACTTCCTCGATTAGTGGGATTTTGTGTCATGTTGTCATTGACTTGCCCATGTAACGGTTTTGTACAATTTGTAGATCACAGTTTCACAGCAATGTTATATATTTTTTGGCCATTCTTCCTAGAAAAGCAATTGTTAAATTTAACTGTTTCCAGGAAAACTTTATACATTAAACTTTATTAGTAAATGACAGCATTAATTACTTTTGCCGACATTTTTGTCTAAATAGTGGGATTCCCGTTGGATGTGACTACTGGTCTTTTATGATTGGGTTTTGTGGATTATAACTCAGGATTTGTGAGTTCATTGCCTGAACTGGGTTCTATTGAAGTGGTTATTGGTCTGCAGTAAAAAGAGAAACAAAGGACAGTACAGCTAGTTTGTCACAAGGCTAAATTTGTTTGGTATAGGAGACTACTACTAAGGGAAACAGAGTGTTAGCCTCAGACTGTATCCTTATTCCTCTTATTAAATGATGTTAACCATAGGTATTAGTTGCTTTTTTAAAAATACCCTTAGTTGACAAAATAAGGGAACCTTATGTCAGGCTTTTCTTCACCTCCTCACCCCTAGTTATGTTGACCTACAACTCCTGCTACTAGATGTCATAAGAAAGCCCTCTTCTTGCCCAAGTTACACCCTATTTCTAGATTTGGAATTTTTGGTATAACTCTACCAAGCTACATTAAAAGATAAAACATTGTTCTTTAGAACAAAAGAATTCTTTTACCTATATATGCTTAACTTTCATGGACATGTATACTCTAGTTTAACCAGTATTCTGAATCTGGCTGTCATTTCTAGAACACATCCCAAATTTGCTTTGTACATGTTTTACCTCAAATTTTACAAAATGTAAAAAGATACATTTTAGAATATAAGAATTTCATAGTGACTAAACCAGAATCTGCCTTTTAACAACTTCTGGCTTTATAGCATCCTCCTTAATGCTGTGTAGTTCTGGGTATGGAAGAAAACTAATGCAGAAAGTGATCTAAAATATAGGCAAGTAGAGACTCCCATATCCCCAGTATTTCTCCTAAAGGCTTTCCTATGCTCCTCCCAAATAACTGAGTGGATAGCACTGATAGCTTATTCACTGTCAATATCAACTCTGTAATACTATGTATCTTATAAGGAATACTATAAGGATACTATGTATCTTATAGTCCAGGGGGACCATAGCAGGTACTTCAAGTAGGATGACCCTGAGGATCCTATAGCTGCTAATATTGTAAATGAAATTTAAAGCCCCTTATTCTTATCATGAATTCAGAGCCAATTCAATTCTTGCTTCAGAAATTACATATCTGAAAGCCTGACCTTTATTAGAAAAGCTCCAAAGACCTACATGGTAATTCAAGCTATAAGCTTTGAGGGAGATGGCAAATTTAGCCTAAGGGGAGCAGTTTGGGAATTTTATTTTATGATTTTATATTAAATTACAGTTCAGCATTTTGGCACTAACAGAATGGTAGAAATTCCCAGTGCTGTGAATTAAATGGCCCCTTTAACCAGCAACCTTGACATCTCAACTAAAGATTTGTGATGGGAAAATATCATGACTATTACAGTCTGCCTTATATACTTGTTTTTCCCCAGTTTAACAGAAAACATCTTTAATACAGAAGTTTTCCCATTTTTAAAGTGCTAACTTCAAAATGGCAAAGGTTCCAAGTTGAAGCCCTTGTTTTTTCTAGCTACCATTGCTTTTCCTCTACTCCTAGTAGATTGTCTCCCAAATCAACTCTCAATATTGATAGCCAGAGTTCCTTTTTTTTTTTTTTCTTTTTAAAAAGAAGGTAGAAACTTTCTCCATAGAGGGGAAGAAGAAGGAGCCTAAACTCAATTCTAAGATGTCTCCTGTTTTCAGCATGAGGACTTATGAGTCCTTTCAGCCCTTCAAAGTCATGGAAGATAATACACAGATGAGCAGAATTAGTAGAATAACAGAAACATTCTTTTTATTGAGACATAACCATATACTGGTTGAGTATGCCATATCTGGAATGCCTGGGATAAGAAGTGTTTTGGATTTCAGATTTTTTCCACATTTTGGAATATTTACATTATGCTTACCGGTTGAGCATCCCTAATCTGAAATCTAAAATGCTCCAAAAGTATTTCCTTTGAGCATCATATCAGTGCTCAAAAAGTCTTGGATTTGGAGCATTTTGGGTTTCAGATTTATGGGTTGGTAATGATGAATTTGTGGTTAAATAAAAGATAATGTAGGTTACCAATAGCTAAATATGAGGAAAACAATTTTAGTAAGTAATTTGATAATAGTACCAATAAGTTTACTTATTTAACCTTTAAAAGGTAATGCTAGGTCTGGAGATGAATTTTAGCATGAAGTTGAGATGTAAACAAATTCTTAAATATTGTTTAAAGGGCTATACAACTAACCTTCCTAGTGTTATGAATGTGTTTTGGTAGCATATGAGTATGAGAAAGGGATACAATTTTGAGAACACACTTATATTTTGTGACTAGTGGATGACTAAAAATTTTATATAAAATTGCTGTTTCTGAGTTTAATTTTCATTTAGCTTTGCCTCCAGATTATATCTGTAATATATAATATAAACTAGAGAATCATTAAGTATGCTTTAGAGTAAGCTTCAAGAAGAATAAATATTAAGTAAAGCTTTCCTGAATGAATATAACCTTAGAAATAATTCAAAGTGGTTGTTTTATTGGGGACTAGAAAAGAATAAAATGATAGTGGAAGCATCAATTCAAGGGTAGCTCTTCCTGAGTTAGAATTGCCTTAATTTATCTAAAACATGGCTTTCATCCTGTTGCCAAAATATTCACATTGTTGGTTGTAAACATGAGGAACTACGGAGACAAAAAATTCCATTTCCTAGTTCATATCTATTTTTCCAATGAGACTGTGTATTTGATAAATTATTCATAATTTCTCCTTCCTGTCCCTTATATCATTGCTGTCATTCATTTCAGATATACATAAGCATAAATGAGTATTTTTATATGTATATACAGATTGAACATTCCTAATCAGAAAGCCAAAGTCCAAAATGCGCGAGTATTCAAAACTTTTGAGGGCTGACATGACACCACAAGTGGAAAATTCCACACCTGACCTCATGTGAGATGGGTTGCACTACAGGTGTACAACACCATTTATTTGGTGTCCCCAAGGAAAAAATGACCCTCATGCCCCCTTCAGCTACAGTGTATCTTTTCACACACATACTCATTCCCTCAGATTCCCCCATGAAAGCATGTTCACAAAGAGTAATAACATGGCACGAGTGTGGGCTATACATGTCAGTGGCAGGTTCCCCATGTTTCCCCACATGGGGCAAAGACCTGCATGCATTATTCACTGTGTTTTTTCAGTATTATGTGGTATAAAGATATTGTTGAAAATGTCAAAAAGGCCTGTAGATACAGAGATAAGAAAAAGAGGACTCACATGTGTATGGCACAGAAAGTCAAGCTGTTGGAGAAACTGGATAGCAGTGTTAAGTGTGGAACATCTAAATCTGTGGTGTAGGAACAACTACCGTATATGACCTGAAAAAACAAAAAGATAGACCTTTGGAGTTCTGTGCGGAAAGTGATGAAGAGAAGTTAACATAAAGTAGAACAACACTACATAAAACTAAAAATAAAGATGTTAGTTGTGAGTGGATCTGTCAGCATTGGAGTGAACACATACCACTTAATGGTATACTGGTCATGTAACAAGTAAAGGTCTGTGATGATGAAATGAAAATTGAAGGGAACTGTGAGTATTCAACAGGCTGGTTGCAGAAATTTAAGACAAGAATTTTTAAAGATGTATGGTGGTAAAGCATCTGCAGATCATGAAATGGAGAAATTCATTGACAAGTTTCCAAGGTCATTGCTGATGAAAATCTGATGCCAGAACAAGTCTATAATGCTGATGAAAAATCACTGTTTTGGTGTTATTGCCCCAGAAACAGCTGATGAGATGGCTTCTACAGGAATGAAGGATGCCAAGCACAGAATAACTGTGCTGGGATGTACTAATACAGCAAGCACATGTAAGTGTAAACTTACTGTGCTGGACAAAAGCCTCTCTCCTTACTATTTACAAGAATTCTTACCAGTCTCTTGTTAATGCTAACAAAAAGACATGGATTACTAGGGACATCTTTTCTGATGGGTTTCACAAATATTTTGTACCAGTGTCTTGTATTCACTGCAAGAAAGCTGTATTGGATGAGATTTGCAAGATTAATTATTCCTTGATAACTGTTCTGCTCATCCTTCAGCTGAAATTCTTTTTTTTTTTTTTTATTTCAAAGTATTACGGGGGTACAAATATTTTTGGCTACAGGGATCACTTTTATAATGCTTGAGTCATGGTTGTAAGTGTTCCCATCACCCAGATAGTGTTCATTGTGCCCATTAAGTAGATTATGGCCCATCCCCTCCTCCTCCTTGCCCC
This sequence comes from Lepilemur ruficaudatus, assembly GCA_963574885.1. NCBI lineage: Eukaryota > Metazoa > Chordata > Mammalia > Primates > Lepilemuridae > Lepilemur > Lepilemur ruficaudatus. The sequence continues at coordinate 21,664 of CAUYRT010022188.1, forward strand.
TTGAAATTCTTATAAAAATAATATTTATGCCATGTACTTTCCCCCAAATTTGATTTCATTAATTTAACCATGTGACCAGGATATCCCTAGATTAATGAAAAGTAAATATCAAAACACCTTCTGGAACAGGTTCCTAGCAGCAGTGAACAGAAGCATGGGTGTGGAAGGTATTTAAAAGGAGTTTATCATGAACGATGCCATAGTGCTGTTGCCAGTGCTTAGAACACAGTGACTAAAGACACAGTTGGACATGCCTGGCACAGCCTCTGGCCTGCAACTATTCAGTGATGATGAACAAGGTGGTGACTTTGAAGAATTCTATGTGTCAAGTGAGAAAAAATGATGTCTGAAGTCTTTACATATGCAAAAAAGATACCTTCAGGGTCTGTCAGTAAACTGGAAAAAGTGAATTTCAGAGGCAGTTTTTAACATTGATAATGAGGCTCCGGTTCATTCATTGAATGATGGTGAAATATTGACAATGGTTGTTAAGGTGATTGTGATAACAGTGATGATGAAGATGACATTAACTGCATAAAAAAGTGTCTATAGGTGATGTGGTAAAAATGTGTGATGGACTTAACTGAAGGACTAGAGCAGCCTGTATTCATAACAGAACAAGAAATCATGTCAGTTTATAAAATCAAAGAGAGACTTCTAAGTCAAAAATTGTTGTTAATGAGGCAGATGACTCTGGAGGAAATATTTTTTAAAAGCCATTTAGAACAATGCCTCCTTATGCCTAGAGGACCCACATTCTGGTTTCTCAACTGCTTCTGATGTTTCTTCTCTCCTGAAAAAAACAAAACAAAACACAACACAGTATATAGTAATTTTTTAATCAAAACACAGCATCATAAATACAGACTGAAATCCTACCATTGTTTATTGTTGCTATTAACAGCTGATACAGGTGTTCTGGTGATGCCACTGTGCTTAATTGCCTTGAACACATTATTTTTCCATTGTATTAATGGGATGTCATATTTTTTACTGTTAAATACTTCTGTGTGAAAAAGTGTGAGAAAATGTTTATTGGTAACATACAAATTTAGAGTTGGGAGTGATGGTGATGCCAAATAACCACAGATTGTCCACATGGGTGGCTGAGATAGTGACACCTTTGCTTTCCCATATAGTTTAATGTACACAAGCTTTCTTTCATGTACAAAGTTATTAAAAATATGTAAAATTACCTTTAGGCTATGTGTTTAAGATGTATAAGAAACATAAATGAATTTTGTTTTAGATTTGGGTCCCATGGCCATGATATCGCATTATGTATGTGCAGATATTCTAAAATCTAAAAAAATTCAAAATCCAAAACATTTCTGGTCCCAAGCATTTTAGACAAGGGATCCTCAACACACATGCCCATGTACACATATGCACAAACTTACGTATACATAATCAAACACATTGTTGCTATTGTTATTTTGTACGAACTGTTATCTATTAGGTCAATTGAGAATAAGAAAAAAAGTTTTTCTTTTACATTTTACCTTTAATTATTCTTTCTCTAGTGCCCTTCTTTATGTAGGTCTGAGTTTCTTTTTCTTTCTCTTTTTAAAGAGACGGGGTCTCGCTGTGTCGCCCATGCTGGAGTGCAGTGTCATGGTCAGAGTACATCGTAACCTCAAACTTGTGGGCTCAAGGGGTCCTCCCGTCTCCGCCTCCTGAGTAGCTAGGACTACAGGCGTGCACCACCACATCCAGCTAATTTAAAAAATATTTTTGTCTTTTTTAGAGACAGGGTCTCACTGTGTTGCCCAGGCTGCTCTTGACCTTCTGGCCCCAAAAGACCCTCCCACCTTGGCCTCCTAAAGGGCTGGGATTAACAGGCATGAGCCATGTGCCCAGCCAACAGATCTGAGTTTCTAGGGATATCCTGGTCACATGGTTAAATTAATGAAATCAAATTTGGGGGAAAGTACATTGCATAAACATTATTTTTTATAAGAATTTCAGGGAGGAGGGAGGGGAGGATGGGCCATAACCTACTTAATGGGCACAGTGAACACTATCTGGGTATGGGAACACTCATAAACACGACTCAAGCATTATAAAAGTGATCCCTATAACCAAAAATATTTGTACCCCAATAATACTTTGAAATAAAAAAAAAGAAAAGGAATTTCATCTGGAGGATGAGCAGAACAGTTGTCAAGGAATAACAAATCTTTCACCCTTTATCATTTTCCTTCTCCCTAAACAATTTCTTTTAACATTTTTGCAAGGAAGGTAGAATAACAACAAATTCTCTCGATTTTTGTTTGTCTGAGAAAGTCTTTATATCACCTTCACTTCTGAAAGATAATCTCATAGGATACAGAATACTGAATTGTTGGGTTTTTTCCTCTTAACACTTAAAATATTTTACTCCACTCTCTTCTTGCTTACATAGTTTCTGAGGAGAAGTCAGATGTGATTCTTAACTTTGTTCTTCTCTAAATAAGGGGTTATTCCCCCTCTGGCTTCTTTCAAGATTTTTACTTTATCTTTGAATTTTTTGCAGTTTGAATATGATATGCGTATATTTAGTTTCTTTGGTATTTATCCTACTTGGTATTCCCTGAGGTTCCTGGATCTATGGTTTAGTGTCTGAAATTGATCTGGGGAAATTCTTAGTCATTATTGTTTCAAGCATTTCTTCCTTTCTTCTGCTGATAATCCATTACGTGCATGTTACACCTTTTGTACTTGCCCCACATTTCTTGGATATTCTGTTCTGTTTTTTTTCAGTCTTTTTTTTTTTTCCTGTCTTCTTCGGTTTTGGAAGTCTTCTATTGATATACCTGCAAACTCAGAGACTTTCCTTAGCTGTTTCCACTCTACTAATGAGCCCGTCAAAGGCATTCTTGATTTCTGTTATTGTATTTTGATCTCTAGCATTTCTTTTTGATTCTTTCTTAGAATTTACATTTCTCTGCTTATATTATCCATCTTTTGTTGCATGCTGTTTGCTTTAAAAGTCCTTAGCATGGCCGGGCAAGGTGGCTCATGCCTGTAATCCTAGCACTCTGGGAGGCTGAGGCAGGTGGATTGCTCAAGGCCAGGAGTTCAAAACCAGCCTGAGCAAGAGCGAGACCCCGTCTCTACTAAAAATAGAAAGAAAGAAATTGGCCAACTAAAAATATATACAAAAAATTAGCCGGGCCTGGTGGCACATGCCTGTGGTCCCAGCTACTCGGAAGGCTGAGGCAGAAGTATTGCTTGAGTCCAGGAGTTTGAGGTTGCTGTGAGCTAGGCTGACGCCACGGCACTCACTCTAGCCCGGGCAACAGAGCGAGACTCTGTCTCAAAATAAATAAATAAATAAATAAATAAAAGTCGTTAGCATATTAATCATAGTTGTTTTAAATTCATGGTCTAATATTTTCAGCATCCCTGCCTTGTCTGGGTCCGGTTCTGATGATTTCTGTCTCTTCAAACTGTTTTCTGCCTGTTTTTAAAGTATGCTTTATAATATTTTGTTGAAAGTTGGACATGATGTACTGGGTAAAAGGAATTGTGGTGGATAGGGCATTAATGATGTAGTGGTAAGGTGTAGGGGGTGGGGTAGAGGGACGTAGTCTATAGACCTGTGATTAGATCCCAGTCTTTAGGTGAACTTATGTCCCTGAACTGTGAACTTCACTAGTGCTTCTCAGTTTTCCCCCACTTAGATGGGACAGGATGGCTTCAAGTGGCTGGAGTTAGGTAATTTCCTTCCCCTAGTTTAGTTAAGCACTGATAAAATCCCAGCAGGTTAGGCTCTGGTAAAATAGTTTCTCTTAAAGGCAGGTCTTATTAAGGAGAGCAGAATGCTCTGGGATATTTTAGTGTGGTTACTTGTCCCTTCCCCTCCCAGAAGCATAAGGGGATTTTTCTCTAATCTTCACTGTGAGAAGCTGGTAGAGCTTCTGGAGGTAAGAACACACAAAAGTATGAGGGCCCTTCTGTGGCTGGGTCCCTTGGAGTTTTTAACTCTCAGACTTGTCCAAACTGAGTATCCAGCAATTCATCAGTTACAATTCAGGTTTTCTTATCCCAGTACTCGTTCCTGTGAAGGTTGCTGCTCATGGGTTTCTGCTTCAATAAGTTAGTGTGGTTTATTTGCCCCTTTCTCCAATTTTGTGGAGCAGCTCTTTGCCTTATGACCTCACTTCTCTGATAGGTCTCAAGATAGTTGATTTCTCTGTTTATTCAACTTTTAACTTACCGTTAGGATGAAGTGGCAACTTCTAAGCTCCTTATATGCCATGCTGGAAACCAGAAGTCACATCTACCTTTTTAAACCAACAATTTCTCTTAATATCGTCCTGGCACTGCTAAACAAACAGAGCTAGAGATGTTTGTACTGTTAGTCCTCTTGGAGGGTGGACTTAGTGGCTTGATGACATTACCTTATTGACTCAGAACAAAGCAACCCGAAACTTTTCAATATCCAGATGATTATACAGTGAATATAAATGTCCTAGCAGCTGGTTTGTCTAAAACCAAAGATGCTGATGAATAATTGGCTGACTTAAAAAATACCGCATAAAAAATAAAATATACATAGATAGGTTCTTAAAAGAAGCAAATGGTTCTTTTAGTACAGTAGCTGTTTGGTAAATGGATATATGTTATCCAAATGCTAATTTCGTTAATTAAAAGGAATGAAAGTTATTTCTTCCATTATAGGAGAGTGTTAAACGTAAAGACCACATTGACCATCAGAAGGATAAAGTTGCTTTAACTCTGGCTCGTCTAGCCCGCCATGTTGAAGTGGAGAAACAGCAGAAAGAAGAGAAGAATAGAGCATTCAGGGTATGTGTCTATTTTAATTGGTGTTTTACTGAATTATAGAATTGTTCATAATAAAGCTATAAAGAGAAACCTTTACTCAAAAAAAGTATGATTTTCCAAGTGTGGCATGTACCCTAGATAATTCATCAGTTTAGCTGTAATTCATAATAGCTTTTTACATGTCTGTTTTTAGTTTGTTGGATTCTTATCCTACGTGTATTTAAGAAAAGAAAAAATAGAATTAATTGAGGTAACTTTATTTTTGGGAATTAAAAATCATGGAATTTATCAAATGAGCAGTTAAGAGTTTCTGGTTTTTGGGGCTTTTTTCCACAATAGTAAAAAGTTTATCAGGGCTTTTATAGATATTAGGCTGTTAAAAGATTATTTTGTACCAAATAGAGCCAGACCACTTTCTTAAACTTCAGCTTGTCCCACCAAATTAGATCCATTACTAAAAGGAAGAAATTTGAAGCAGAGTTGTAGAAGAGCTGCTATGTGGAAAATGAAGTTTAATTTAGAATCTTGCATGATAAAAATTTTTTCCTTGACTTGCTTTAGGAGGCCCCAGATGAAGTTACTTAAAGAACTCTCTCAATACTGACACGTATCTGTTAGGAGTAGAATGTTGATGAGTTGGGTAAAAAAATTCTCTATCCTAGAAGTATAAAAATGGAAATTTTAAATCATGGTTCTGCCAGCAGCTGTTTGGATTTTAGCAAGTCACCTTTATAGACTTTGGGTTTTATTCTGTGATGGGACAAGTTAGAGGTGATCTTCCAGGTCAGGATAAGCATAAGCACTATGATTTTATAATTTTAACATCCATGTTTTTGATTCTTTGTTCCATTGGTTATTATAAAGGAATTTGTGTATTTCTGTAGCCTCTGTTTTAGTATTTCTTAGTCTGGTATAAAATAGTCCTCTTTAAATTTAGAAGTAGATTAGTTTGGGGACTTTAACTTTATGATATAATACTATTTAAATTAGATCATAGTATTCTAATTTTATGTTTAAAATGCTTATTGCATAAAGATACACAGACACACACACACACACACAATATTTATCCTGGCAGAAACCCTATTCAATTTTAAGGAAGCTTCTTTTCCAAAATTTTGTTATCTTTTTTTTTAAATGGGTCATAAAGAAAATCTTTTTGAGAGAGAAGTATATTTGCAAACTATGTTACTTTTCCCCAGATTTCCTGAGTAAGACTGGCTTCTTTTCCCAGGAGTGTTTGTTAATGGCGACATAGATAATAAAGCTTTTGTGGTGAGCTCAGAATCTGATATAGTCACTGTGACACCTAAGGTTTTTCTCAAGGGTAGTTTTAGTCTCCACCCATATACATGTTCTTGTATACTTAACATGGAAGACATTTTTTTGAAATTGAAATTTTTAATTTTTTGTTTAACCAGTTGTAAAGAATAAATTTGTCCAGATGCCATACTTTTTTAAGGAGGAAGGTGACTCACACAGGTGCTTTGGCCCATTGCTTGCTATCCATCCATGATTTTGTTTTTCTTATTTGATTCCCTTTATGGACAACTTGTTATTTAAAACTAGATTGCAAAAACCAAAAACAAAAAATACCCAGAAAGGAAGAAAGTGAAGCTGAAATAGAAATAATTTTTGAGGAATTCTAGTGAATGATAATTCTGGCTAAAAATAGTTACCATAGAAAATGTCTTTCAACTCTTCTAAGCCTTTGTTGGTGTCTTCATTATTAAAGTAGTTATCTTTCTTTTGTGATGGAGAGGTTTTTTTTTTATAGTTACTACTGTTATTTTTTTTCATTTTTTTTATTTCAGCATATTATGGGGGTACAAATGTTAAGGTTACGTACATTGCCCTTGCACCCCCTCCTCCCTCCAGTCAGAGCCTCAAGCCTGACCATCCCCCAGATGGTGCACATTGCACTCGTTATGTATGTATATACCCATCCCCTCCTCCCCCATCCCCTCTCCCCGACACCGAGATGGAGAGGTTTTAAAGAAAAAAAGATTCATTGAAGTCTTCACTGAATTACTTTCAAAGATAATGTGCTGTGCTGACCATTTGACCAGCTGCCAGATTTGCTTATTGATATTCCAGGAGTTAAGATGAATTGTGGAAGCACCGCCCCCGGCCCGCGGCCGGCAGGGGGCGCGCGCCCCCGGCCCCTCCCCTTCCCGCGCACGCGCGCGCCGGGGACGGTCCCGCCGCCAGGCATCAGCAATCTATCCGGGAGCCGCGGTGGTCGGCGGGGCGTGCTTGGCGGCGGCCCTGGGCGCTCGGGTGCCTGAGGGCGGACTAGGCGGCGGCAGCGTGTCCCTAAGTGGCGGAGTCAGGTTACCGGAGCCGCAGCGGCACGAGGCGGAGGATGGCGGAGTCCTCGGATAAGCTCTACCGAGTCGAGTACGCCAAGAGCGGGCGCGCCTCTTGCAAGAAACGCAGCGAGAGCATCCCCAAGGACTCGCTCAGGATGGCCATCATGGTGCAGTCGCCCATGTTCGATGGAAAAGTCCCACACTGGTACCACTTCTCCTGCTTCTGGAAGGTGGGCCACTCTATCCAGCACCCTGATGTCGAGGTGGATGGGTTCTCTGAGCTGCGGTGGGACGACCAGCAGAAAGTCAAGAAGACCGCCGAGGCTGGAGGAGTGACTGGCAAAGGCCAGGATGGAGGCGGCAGCAAGGCGGAGAAGACATTGGGAGACTTTGCAGTGGAGTACGCCAAGTCCAACAGAAGCACATGCAAGGGGTGTATGGAGAAGATAGAAAAGGGCCAGATGCACCTGTCCAAGAAGATGCTGGACCCAGAGAAGCCGCAGCTGGGCATGATTGATCGCTGGTACCACCCAAACTGCTTTATCAAGAAGAGGGAGGAGCTGGGTTTCCGGGCTGAGTACAGTGCCAGCCAGCTCAAGGGCTTCAGCCTCCTTGCTGCAGAGGACAAAGAAGCCCTGAAGAAGCAGCTCCCAGGAGTCAAGAGCGAAGGGTGGGTGGAGCGCCATGGGGTGCTCTTGGGGTTGAGAGAGGGGCTTGAGAAAGGCCCAAAGACCCTAAAGTTTCCATATGACTCCTGCATTTCCCTTTGCTGACTATCTAAAAGCCAGGGGGACGCATCCTGAGGGACAGCAGCAGCAGAGCTGTGGGAGCAGAGGACAGAGTAGGGAAGGACTGCAGGGGCTCTAGAGACACATTTCTATAGCCCTCTGCCCTGTGGACCTGCTTCCTGGTGGACTGTTCCTCCTTCCAACATCTGATCTCCGTGGACAAGCTGTTTCACTTTGCCATGGCAGCCCTTCACACATGTAAAGACCACCCCTGCCCTGAGCACTCCCTTTGCCTGGGTCATCCACACATTTCCTCTAATCCCCATGTGATCTTTTGTCACATCCCCTTGACATCGTCATAGACATGTTGGTGTGTTCCTGTGTGTCTGCATTTCTAAGTATGGTGCTGGGAGGATCATGACCATTTTTAGATAGGGGTGGGCAGCGGATAATAAGTTTCCTGGCTTAGAGTTCAGAATTATTTGGGTTTCACATGTTGTTAACATTTAAGATGGGAAAAATTACCTATCTTGGGTCTGTGGCTACATCATGTCTTGCCTAAACGTCAGTCTAGAGAACTACTTGTTAACGAGCACACCAAGGGCCCTGTGTCGTCCTAGTGTGCACCTGCTCCTTGGACAGTGACTATGGGCTGCCATTGAGCAGCCATGCATACGTTATTTCAGTTCATATCACACACATTCATTGATTGCAGCAGCATATGTGGCTCTGGAATGTGCAAGAAAACTGGAAAATCAGGCATAGATCCAAAAGTCCCCAGGGGCCAGGTGCGGTGGCGCATGGCTGCAATCCCAGCACTCTGGGAGCCCGAGGCAGGAGGATCGCTTGAGCCCGGGAGTTCGAGACCAGCCTGGGCAACATGGCGAGACCCATGTCTATAAAAAATGTACAAAAAGTCCTCAGGGCATTGCAACACGTGCTACAGGTGTAGGAGTTCATTGGCTCGTGTGTGCGCCCTGATAACAACCACAATGTCCTGAGCACATGTGGTGTACCAGGCACTGTCAAGGCGCTGTACTTGAGCTGTTCCCTTTGACCATCACCACAGTTGTATAAGGAAGATGGTGTTCTTCTCCCTATTTTATGGATAGGGAAAAGTGCAAGGGTTTGAACTCAGGTCTTTGTGACTGCTGTGGCTGTCCTGCCCTGTGTTTTAGGAGCACCTAATAACCTCAGAGCTGAGTATTTGCTGAACCAGCTGGGCAGACTGGCTCGCGTTGCTTTGGCTGCTGCTTCTTGTCTGGGCTTTGCATGGCAGCACTGCCTCACTTCTGCAAACGGCCTCTTAGCCTTGGGAGCAGCCCTGTGTTTTAGCTCAAAATGTTCAGCTTCTGGCACTTTGTCTTTCTGCAGTCCCTGCCCCATAGACTTAACCGTTGGCATAGTCCCTCCCAGAACCTTCTAGGCTGTCTCATTTGTGCCAGGAGATGTGTGGGATTTTTGACATCAGATGGGGCCTGTAATGGGGTGTTCCAAGGCCCTGGAGCCACCACAGTTGTTGCTGGCAGAACTGTCCTTGGCTGGCAGAACTGACACGGATGCAGTCTCCTGCCTTCTCAGTCACACCTGCTGCCTGAGTGCACAGCAAGCACTTAAGAGCACTCAGTGGGGTGGGGAGGTGACAGGTGTGAGCAGGGCCTGCAGAGAGGCATTAAATGACATGAGATGCTGTGACACTCCAAGTCGTTGGGTGTCAAATTTTTAATGGCTCTGGTTCTTTCTTTTTATATCCTGTCTTTCAGAAAGAGAAAAGGTGATGAGGTAGACGGAACAGATGAAGTGGCCAAGAAGAAATCTAAAAAAGAAAAAGACAAGGATAGTAAGCTTGAAAAGGCCCTCAAGGTGAGTTCTGGGCTTTGTGTCTCCTTTGGACATTCTGTCTCAGTGCTCTTCTTTATTCTGGGAAGAAAATTCAGGGAGTCATGTCTTTCTTACCAAGACCTTTGAGAATTCCCAAAGTGATAGCTGTCATTAAATAGCATGGCTTTCCCCCCAGATTATTTTCTTCCCTGTTCTCTCATTCTTACTTGGAAGACAACCCACGTTAGGCTGTAGGTGCCTGATCTGCAGCCAGGCCTAAACAAGGGCCGAACACTCTGTTCCCACCCTCCAGCCTCACACAAGACTGATGGAGAATCACGCTTCAGCCAGATCACAAAATCACACATCACTGTGTGTCCTGCACTTCTGTAATCACTTGCAAGCATTGGAGATTCAGTATTAAATTCAAGGATGCCAAAGATTCTTAGCATAGACAAATGACTTGAAGAGAAAGTTTTTCCACGTTTTTTATTATAAATGAAGATCTCATTTTAAAAAGAAAGGCATAATAGTGACAGGAGAAAACTACCCATTAAATCTATGGTCATTGACCATTGACTGTAACATAAATGTAATCGACATCACTTTGTTGAATTACATGTGTGTTGAAGCAAAGTAAAAATTATTAATCTGAAAATGTTTGGGAAATCGGGAGAACAGTCACTTTCTTGAGAGCAGGATTTCTATAAGCCATCTACTTGAGTCTCTGATATGAGTATTCAGTTTTTGCTGGTGGTTTGAGAATTAGAAACAATTTCTGATCTGGTTCCAATCGCTAAATAAGAATCACGAGTTTAATTCTCATTTAGGTGTGATTGTCTTTTTTTTTTTTTTTTTTTTTTTTTTTTAGACAGTGTCTCACTCTGTTGCCCGGGGTAGAGTGAGTGCCATGGCGTCAGCCTAGCTCACAGCAACCTCAAACTCCTGGGCTCAA